>JAUTXW010001663.1:245000-312500 GCA_030620095.1 Kuschelorhynchus macadamiae | reverse complement strand
CTTTCCTATGGAATTACTTCTAAATTTTCTATAGAGAACTAAAAAATACCTCCTGTCCGGTAAATTACGAGTAGGGAATCTTGCAGTTTTCGTATTCTTGTATTGCCATAGTACTATTTTTCCTACACATAAGGTATAATTTCTAACATATCACATTTTTAAATATGCGTAACAACATTTTAAAACAAGCTTTAGCAACTAAAACTGTAAATATATTATTTTTCTGCTACAACAAAACGCCCTCATCTACAAACTGTCATTTATATCATCAACCAGCCAAGCCACCCAATCAATTGTTTTTATTTTTAATTTCATGGCTAAAAAGATTGACTGTTATCATAAAAAATCGTTATAACTTTGTTATTATTAGGTTTAGGCAGATAGTGCATATGAACTTTTTTGTTCCTATTCTTATTAGGACGAAATTGCCGAACGTTATGTCGAAAAATATATAGGGTGTTCCATTGAAAAAATATACATTTTTTGGAATAACTCGAAGACGCGATGTTCAATTGTTTTTCTGATTTTTTACTATCTTAATCAGCAGAAAAATGCTACTAATTTGCTTTTTTAACCAAATGGATTGTCAAGTATTCCAATAATAAGGAAGTTAGCAATATTATTAGCAAGTAATTTTGCTGATAGGCCTTTCTACGATTTTGTTATATGTAAGACAGTTTACAGCACCCTTTATATATATATATATATATATATATATATATATATATATATATATATATATATATATATATATATATATATATATATATATATATATATATATATATATATATATATATATATATATATATATATATATATATATTCCTATATATATATATATATATATATATATATATGTATATATATATATATATATATATATATATATATATATATAACTGAAAAATAAACAAGTTTTTTAAATAAGCTTTTTCATATCTTAACAAATGAGCTCTTTTTCTGCAATTTCTATTAACAAATTAAAATTTTGACAAACCTGCCTACTTTTTTTAAAATCTATGGAAAAAACTTGCCAAATTTTATACAGGTTGACTGTAAAAGTATTTCCATTTTCTAGATTTTTAAAGTTAAATATCCCATTTTTTTACACAACTTCAAATGTTATGAAAAATCAGTATCAAATGAAACCTCTTTTCCTATCTCTTTGTTTTATAATCTCTACTAAGGTTCTGAAAAAAATGTGTTTATAAATAAATAAATATAAAATGCTTATTTGGGTAAATATTTTAAGCCCTACATGAAATATGCACTATACAACTTTTATTTGTTTAATAACATATTTTGTCTTTCTTTTGGAGAAATTAAAAAAAGTAAGATAGGAATATAGGGTTCATGGTTCATTTGTATCTATTACATATACATTTTTCATAAAGGGTGTTTGTAGTAAAAAAATTGGATAACTTGCCTTAAATATCTCGAAAATGGTTTTTGCATATAACATGTTATACAGTTAATATAAAATTTGTCTAGTTCTTTCTGATTGTAAGATTATAGTCAAATATGTCATTGCAGTTAAAATAACAAAACTTTATAGTTTCATAATGTATTTTTTTATTTTAAGTTTAATTGTATTTTCAAAAATAAATTTTAATTCTTCATGAAAATCTCAGTTACTTTGACATTTTTTCTATAGATTATAACAAAGGAGATATAAAGCATTTTTTATCTTCTTTGGATCACCATGATTAACATGCAGATCAAATACCTGTAACAAAAATGATATAGATGAAACAATTTTTATATATTCTGTAAACATGAATTTACTCCTTTCAGAAAAAAGGGCACATGAGAGCAACTTATGGAATACTTGATGAAGGTCACTTTATGTCATAAGATTCACAGTTGTGGAATTTTGATCTATATGTTATATTTAGAAGATACCATGTTGGTGTGGAAAGTTATACATTTTTCTTTGGTAGAACCAAACACTTATCAGGATGTTGGCAAGTTATAAAAAGTTTTTAGTAATATAAAAGTGCTGCCTCCTATAGGCAAAAGTGATCACTGTGTTCTGTCATTTATTGAACAACTCCAACTATACGATCAGCAAACAAAAAAATTACACAAAAGAAATTTTTAGAAGGCAGACTCCGATGGAGAAATTATCACTGAAATTGAAAAACTAGTGGAAGCCTTTGCAAAATCCGTTCCATGGGGTATATACAGCAGAAAACACATCACAAATGCCAACAATTCAACCCAACGCCATAGTGGTTAATGCAATCACAAACATAAATATTATGAGAAAGTGTTAGAAGCCTTGAAATCACTCAAGGAAGACTCAAGTCCAGGATCAGATGCAATACTTTCACTGTTCCTGAAGAAGTGCAGTACAGTTTTGTCTCTATACCTTGCTGAGGCATTAACTGGGATACTCAATGGTGGGAAATTCCTGACAATTGGACCAAATCATATACCAATATTTAAAAAGGGAGATAGATACAAACCTGCAAATTATAGACCACTAAGTCTGCCATGTTGTCCTTGTAAAGAATTGGAAAAGCTAATTGTATCTCAGGTAACACAATTACTCGCTTAGAAAGTCAAGTAATACCCCCTTCATAGCATGGTTTCTTGCCTCAGAGGTAAACCACTTCAAATCTCCTTGAATGCTTGGATCACTGGAAAAGCAATATCGATAAAGGCCAACCTGTTGATGTCCTCTATCTCAACCAAGAGAAGTCTTTTGACAAGGTTCCCTTCAGAAGGCTCCTGTACAAACTTGACCATTTTGGAATTTGTGGAAATCTTTACAAATTCATTGAAGGTTTGCTCACCTTTCAAGTAAGGGCAAATGGCACATACTCAAGTCAGCATCAAGTAGTACCACAGGGGTCAGTTATAGGACCATTATTATTCATCCTGTACATCAGTAATCTTCATCAACATATCAAAACAGATATTTCGTACTTTGCAGAAGATACTAAGTGTACCATACTTCACCTCGGTCCAAAAATCCCTCATAATGAATACACTCCATTACCACTCAAACATGTAAATGAGCAGAGGGATTTAGGTCTAATAATCAGTAACTCATTGAAATGAGAACCAAATATTTCTCATAAAAAGAGCCTTCACTGATAGATCAATTGAAACAACGAAAAAAAATCTACAGGTCTGATGTAAGACCTAAAATAGAATATGCCCATGCAGTATGGAAACTTTGCTACGCAAAGGATATTGAAGTGTTGGGAGGAGATTCACTAAAATTGCTGATGAGCTTGCTGACAAATGATCAACAATAAGGAAAAATTTTCAACCCCTAACTTCCTGTCCAATGAGTTGTATATAGATGGAATGCATTGGCTGAAGATACAGTTGGAGCACCAAACAAAAAAATTTTTCAAAACAAACTCAACATCAATCTAAAAACCATAAATGCAAACCTAATTCACTATCTTGAAAAATCCAAAGATAAATGAATAACAAAAGCAATAATTATCTCATATTAAAGAAACAAAGACCAATAAATCAATAAAAGTGGGACTTCAAATGACCAAATTGTAATGTGAGTGTCAAAATGTGATATCAAGTTGAAAGTGAGAAGACTCTCAAATGGCAGTATCTCATCGGCCCTGCTGCTTACTACTGCTAATGAATAATAATAATAATAATCTTTTCTGCAAAACTCCAGAATTTTTTTGTTGAGTTTTTATTTCAGCGCAATTTAGAATTCACATTTTACAAATGCACTAGTCTTAGTAGTTTATTTAAAAATTTTATAATTAGGCTTAATAAGTTTTTAAGAGTAAACAAAGTTATTTTTTTGTGTAATAACAACTCTTCTCTTCCTTCTAGACAAATCTTACTATTAAAGGTTATGATAAACAAATTGCTGATTTAGACCAAACTATAAGGATAAAAGAAAATCTGATACAGCAGCTGTTAAAACACAAAGACACTAAAACTAACGCACATACCAAAATCGAGCAAAAATGTCAGAAATTGAAGAAAGAATTTAAAAGTACCCAAGAAAAAGTCTCTCTTGCTCACAAAAATAACAACCATTACTTGGAAACAAAGTATAGAGAGGAATTAGAAGAGGTTGAAATTAAATTAAAGGATGCACAAGATTTGAAAAATATTACCGAAGACGACAACAAGAGGCTGATGGAACTTGAGGATAGTCTGCATACTTCCAAGAAACATTTGGAAAAAATAAAAAAACTTAAAAAGCGAGAAGAGAGAAGGAAACAGACATGTGAGTCTCTAACAATAGAAAGTAAAAAACATTCTGTGATTAATGGATCTGATGATATCTGTGATAAAAATGTCAAAAGTCATGACGACTGTAAAGCACTTGTTCTTAAATTGTCCAGTTCCGACATGGAGGATAACAGCTTATCAATTTCTAGCGAAGAGTTAGAAAGGTATAGACACGAAATACGAAATCTACGAAAAACTAGAGAATTTCTTGTAGAACAAAGGTGTCAAATAGATACCAAGTCACAAAACAAGAAGTTTTTGAATGAAATCGAAGAAAAAAAGCTACTGCAGTATGAGGAAGCCATAGAAGCTATTGATTTAGCCATTGAGTATAAGAATGAGCTTCTGTGTGGCCATAGGAATATCCATGAGAAAACTGTGGACAAAGTAGAAGAACCAGGTGACGTAATGTTAATGGATAGGCTCATGCATTTAAGTGAAAATGAGATGCGAATGTTATTATACAGGTATTTTCAAAAGGTAGGTCCAAATTGATTTGATAACACATTGAACTCTCCTTTTCTATATGTTATAAATTGCATTTTAATTACGTTAGTGCTACTCAGGATATTAGTAATTCCCTCAATTATAGAAGTAACAATATAAATTAACTATTTAGAAAAAATAGATTGGTTGTAGTGGAAAATATTTTATTGGTGAAAGAATGCAGACTTTTCGGTAGTAAGCGTTTCTACATATAGTGATAAAAGATTAATCTGTACCACTGTTCTGGCCATTTACTAATAATTTTATTGAAAATCTTATTTGAAATCGGGTTATTGTCTTTGATTTTTAAAACCACCTCTTTTATCCAACATCGCCTCCACAAGTTTCCTTTTCATGGCAACAACAGTCAGCCATTGGGCGAGCTGGTGGCTTTAGGTCTACACCGGAATTAGTGTCGCAGGTCCTGGGTTCGAATCCTAAGTGGGTGCACGAGTTTTCAAGTCCGCAGCTAATATTAGTGGTTTAAAAATCCAACAGGGGGAAGAGTGCAAAAAGAATTTACTTTCCACGCTACCATTCACTCCGGTAACCAGGGGTAACAGGGGTAAATTCACACTCCCCACCATCACGTACCCTCTCAGGTAGAGGGGATGGACGAGGTTCGGACTCCTCGATAAACAGTAGCGTCAGTCTGGCTGACATTTCCCAGACGTACATTCCTTCCCCCATCCTTGAAGAGTGATTCTGGTCCTCCTTTTCGCACCCTTCCATTCCCCCTATATGTTAAAAAACAAGCAAAGCAAATTAATTTCACTACCATATCATATATGGCCGTACAGTCCTGCAAACTGAGGCCATTCAAATGAACTGAATGAACGAACAGTCAGCTATTGAAGTTTTATTAGGGTAATCAGAGTTTATAACAGTAGTATAACAGTAGAAAGTTTTTAGTAGACGACTTTAATGAGGGTTTCTGTTTAAAGATTTGTGGTAATATATTCCTTTTTATATATACCATGTTACCAATATTTGGATAATTAAGGGATAGAACCTTTTATCGTTTTTTTTTTTATGATAGGCAAACTATTGTAGGTCATGTTTAAACAATCACACACAAATACCTCTCTGACAAGGAAACTGGAGTATTTTTAGTTTAACTTCTGTTCTGGTATGGTTTGAAAAAGCTTCAAGTAACCTAAAATGTTATAAGGAGACAGCTCTAGTTTTTATGGTCACTGCTAGATACATAAAATAGTTATATAGGCATTTATAAAATACACTTTATACATATTCCCTCTAGTAATTTAATACTTACTTGTATGGTAAAAACTTTCCTAGTGGTGCAATATAACTATAGGTTCTCAAGATAAATCAAATCTTGACTAAGTGGCATCAAAAAAGAATTATGAAAACAGTTTATGTAACACAAGTTTCTCTAAGAACCTTCATAAAACTTGATTACCATTTTATATAACTTTTAGTTGGATAAAATGTTACTTGGGAAAGTAGGTTAATATACACCCTAGATGAACTAGCAATGACTTAATTATGTATGGACTGGTTAATAATTATTAATGGTTTTTGACATCAGTCTCGAATTTGACAGTACGTAAAACAGTTTATTTTTTCTATACTGTAGGTTATTGAACTTCGATTAAGTGGTAAGAAGTTAGAGTTGCAAGTGATTGATTATGAAAATCAAAATGAAACTTTAATTAACCGAGTTCAGAATTTAAGCCACAGCTTACAACAGGTGAGACTAGAGGGAGAGAGAAGAGTTATTCACTTGCAGCAACAACATGAAGACAAGATTCATCTTGTTCTAAGGCATTTAGCCAATGATACAGGGGGTGATGATAGCAGGGTCATAAGAATGTTTGGTTAGTATATAGTCTCATTATTGATTATTATTCTGTGGTATGATAGCTTTAGACATATTGTGTTCTGTTGCTTCATAATATATTACTTAAATACGGTTTAATTTTAGCTATACTTTATTTTTGATTCGTAATTTGTATATATGTTTTGTAGGCAAACAAACAGTACCAAGACCCGTAGGTGGTACTACTAGCAAAGTGGATAAGAGTAGTTTAATAACTAGGATAACTCGAATAGCTCGAACTGAAATTGTTCCAAGGCAGCTTCAAAATGTTCTTCCGTCACCACAGGCAAAAATTACAAGACAGAAGAATAAGCTTTTTATACAGCAGACTAATAACACCCAATAAATCATAATTCTGACGTTAAGATGTGGTATTTAATGTTGTAATTTTTTTGTTATATAGTAGATATTATATATGTGTATGTCATAATTTATTTAATACGTTTTATAAAACATTTATAGGCCCTTTGTATAAAACAATCTCATGTTCGCAAGAAGCTCGCTCATGTATTTATTAATAATAATACAAGTTTTTTTATTTAAATGTGCTTCATTTTTTTCGTTATAAACTTCTTTTCCAGGCAGGCTTCATTTAATGTAATTTTTATGTCTCGATGAGTAGATAGATTAGTACACCAAATAATTTTATTGCAGTCGTAGATATCTACGAGAATAACAAAGTTATTTGGTTAATGTCTGAGTAAGTCCTTCACTCGTGACGTCAGTTAAGAGTATTCTCATATCACGGCCATGTATGACATGTAGGCACAGATTAACAACCAATTGTAAGGTTGCGCAATACGATACTCGATATTTTTAAAATATGTGCTCTGTATCGATACAAATTACTATATCGGTACCATTTGATCCGTAATATTTAGCTCCTATATTAGTAGTCAGTAGTGGGGTCATCTAGAGTAAAATCCAAATTCTGGTTGGGTATTAAAAATTCTTGCAGTTTTAAGTTGCAAATTTCTATGAGAGTTACCATGTGTACAGAATTTCGAAGGGGATGGTGGATTAACAGAGAGCTGTGACAGCGACAATTAAATTGATGTCCAAGAATATTCTGATTCCGAATCATGTTCTTTTTAAATTGTCGACATTTCAAATTAAACCAACCTGTAAGATGCTAGAAAATTCGAGCTGGCAAAGTTACTGTTTTGAAGTTTCATGTCTTATTATTCAATAATAGTGTTGTGAATACAACCTAACGCAGTTAGTGTAGGCACACCTTAAGATTAGTTCAAAATGTCATCCGTCAATAAGTTCTTGAGTCGATAGTAAGCTGTCAACGGGCTACTCAACTGATGTTCTTAGTTTTAAGTTTTGTCCGGCTTTGTTGAATAAAGTGCTACTTAATTAGTCTTATGTGTATTATTTGAGAATACATAACATTGGCGACGAGTTAAGAACAGAATCCATGTGTCCAAGTCGTGATATTGTCGCCTACATATCACAAAAGTCAGTTGTGTGAAGTTCCCGGTATTTTCCAGCCAGCCTTTATCCGTTGTCTTGTCGCTTAAACGGGTGTGAGTCTTGAAGTTACTGGTTCACTGATAAAAATGGCAAATTTAATTGGCAGTATAGAGCATTTTGACCCGAAAGTAGTGATATTGTAAGCTATTTGGAGATATTAGAGCAGTTGTTTGTATGCAATGTCATTGAAGAGAGGATGAAAGTCTCTTATGTTAATTACTCTAATCGGAGGGGAGGCCTATGCTACATTAAAAGACATTTTAACTCCAAATTTACCGAGTTCAAAAAGTTTTGATGTCCTTAAAAATAAACTTATTGAGCATTATAGTCCAAGAAGGCTACAAATTGCTGAAAGGTATAAATTTTGGATTGCTGTCCAGGAGCCAGGGGAAGACATCAAGGCATTTGTGAAAAAACTGAAAAGTCTTTCAATCCATTGTAGTTTTCGAGCTTTTTTACAAGAAGCCTGGAGGGATAAGTTTGTCTGTGGGATTAAGTCGCAAGCAATCAAAAGAAAATTATTGTCATTAGACAGATTAACATTTGATTTAGCTTATGCAGAAGCATTGTCTATGGAACTTGCAGAGGGGCAAGTAAGGTCCATGAATATGGATAATACAGTGTCAACAGTGGCAGAAAATTTGGATAAAATTGCTTTTAAAAAGCCGAATAAGTCCAATAGTACAGTTGTCAAGAACAAGGATAATCGAGCAAGTCGGTCAAGTTCAAAGGATGTCAAGGCCTCGTTCAAAATTAGTAAAGTGTGTCACAGGTGTGGAGTACGAAAACATGATCCAGACAGCTGTCCAGCTAAAGATTGGGATTGTTTTAAATGTAAAGCCAAGGGACACACTAGCAGGGTCTGTAGAAGTAGTAAGGTAAATACCTTAGGAGAACAAGCTGAAGAAACTTCAAGTGGGTTTCTTATCATCCATAAAAGTTTCAAGGAAAGAAAAACCAGCACAGGTAACCTTGGAAATCAAAGGTAAGCCAGTTTTCTTTGAAATAGACAGTGGTGCTTGTCGAACTGTGATGCATGTTAAGGACTTTAACAAATATTTTACAGATTTGCATTTATTTAATGTAAAATTTAAGTTAAAAGTTTTAACAGGGGCAGGAGTAAGCATATTGGGTGAAACTGATGTTTTTGTTAAAGTTAAAGACCATGTTTTAAATTTACCACTTGTAGTTTTAGATAGTAGTCATAAATTTACACCATTACTTGGTCGTAACTGGTTGAATATTTTAAATCCAGAATGGAAACAACAGTTATTGTCTATTAATTGTTTACATTTGTCAGAAAAATGTCAGTCTAAATCTGAGTCAAACGATCAGTCTGTAAGTGTAACTCTGTTAGAGTCTTGTCAGTCGAGTTATTCATCTAATAGTGTCTTAAAAGAGTCAACTAGTCAAGATATTGTGTCAAAAGAGTCTATTAATCAGAATAAATGTAAAAATTCAGGTCCAGGTCTATCAAAAAAAATAAATTTTGTAAAAGAGTTGTCTGAAGTTGAGTCAAAAATAAAAAGTTTGATTTTGTCTTTAAAAACTAAGTTTAAAAATGTTTTTGATGAGAATGCACAATCTAGTATAAAACATTTTAAAGTAGAGCTAAACCTTAAGAAGGGTGCAAAACCAGTTTTTCATCGAGCATATGATATGCCATTTTCTTTAAAAACAAAAGTAGAGAATGAAATAAAAAAAATGTGTGATTCAGGCATCTTAACAAAAGTTTCTTTTAGTAATTGGGCAAGTCCAATAGTGGTAGTACCAAAGAAAAATAGTTCAGAAATTAGAATTTGTGTGGATTTTAAAAAACATTAAATCCAGCAATAGATGCTGATCACTGTGTTTTGCCTCGTCCTGAGGATATCTATGCTGGTATGGCGGGAAATAATTATTTTTCAGTCATAGATCTTAAAGGAGCTTACCAACAGCTTGAACTTAGTAGTAATTCTCAAGAGTTGCTAGTCATTAATACCCACCTTGGTCTGTTTCGTTTTAATAGGTTGACATTTGGTATCAACGCTGCACCAGGTAAGTTTCAGACCATAATGGATAGTATTTTAGCTGGTTTGTTAAAAACCAAATGTTATTTAGATGATATTATTTGTTATGGGTCAACATTAGAAGAATGTAATAAGAATGTTGTAAATGTTTTAAAAAGACTTGAACAGTACAATGTTAAAGTTAATCACAAAAAATGTAATTTTTTTAAAACTAGTGTAGAATTTTTAGGCCATATTATTGATTCTTTTGGTGTTCATCCTACAAAAGAAAAGATTAAAGCTATAAAATCAGCGCCTTCGCCAAAAAATCTTACAGAATTAAAATCTTATTTAGGGCTTTTAAATTATTACATTAAGTTTATTCCTATGCTATCTTCCAAATTAAAACCTTTGTATGATTTATGCAAAACGAATTTAGATTTTTTAAATGATTGGACGGAAGAATGTGAGGATATTTTTCAGTTGAGTAAAGATTTATTAACATCTGATAATGTTTTAACGCATTATGACCCAAGTAAACCCATATTTGTAACGTGTGACTCAAGTAGCTATGGTGTTGGGGCAGTCCTTAGTCATGTGGTTGACGGTATAGAAAAACCAGTTTTATTTGCATCTAGCACTCTTACTACAACAGAGCAAAAATACAGTAACTTAGAGACGGAAGCATTAGCTATAATTTTTGGAGTAAAAAAGTTT
The DNA here is from genome assembly GCA_030620095.1 of Kuschelorhynchus macadamiae. Taxonomy (NCBI): domain Eukaryota; kingdom Metazoa; phylum Arthropoda; class Insecta; order Coleoptera; family Curculionidae; genus Kuschelorhynchus; species Kuschelorhynchus macadamiae. Next base: position 301,757 of record JAUTXW010001663.1, on the reverse strand, counting down.
CACAAATATATTTATGGCCGTAAGTTCGTGTTAATTACTGACCATCAACCACTTCAATTCATCTTTGCAAAAAATAAAAATATACCAACAACTGCTGCCTCAAGAATAACTCGATGGGCAATTACTCTGTCAGGTTATAATTATGACATCATTTATAAAAAAGGCAAATCCATTTCAAATGCTGATCGATTATCTCGTTTGCCATTAGACCAACAAACGAAAATAGATGAGTATCTTTTTTTTTTAACTTGATTAATGAAATTCCCTTAAATTCAGATGATATTAGAAAAGCCTCCTATAGAGACTTGTTGTTTATTAAAGTAAAAGATTTTATTCAGTCTGGATGGCCAAGTAGTGTTGAGGATGAAAATTTAAAATCTTTCTTTAAGCGTAAAAATGAGCTTTCAGTAGAACAAGATTGTATATTATTAGGAAATAGGGTAGTTATACCGGAATCACTAAGGTTAAAGGTTTTAAACATTTTTCATGAGCAACACTCTGGTATTGTTCGCACTAAAATGCTAATTAGATCATACTGTTGGTGGCCTTATATCAATAATGATATAGAAAAATTTATATTATTTTTACCAGAAGTAATGATCATGTTTCTTGGCCAGAAGCACCTCATAATTTTTTTAGAATATTCATAGACTTTTTAAAACTTTTTAATTTTACATTTTTGCTTGTCTATGATCAAAAATCAAAGTGGTTAGATGTTAAGCTTATGAATAATAGTACAGTGGCCTCAGAAACAATAGCAAAATTAAAAGAAGTATTTTCAAATTTTGGGCTTCCAGTAGAATTAGTCTCTGATGGGGGACCACCATTTAATTCAACTGAGTTTGTTCATTTTTGCCAAGCAAATGGCATAACGCCAATTAAATCTCGTCCTGGGCATCCGCCTAGCAATGGTTTTGCTGAATGGGCAGTACAAATAGTAAAAAAAGATTTAAAAAAAGCTTTATTTACTGTTGATAAAGAAAATGTAACAGAACAAACAATGTTGCTTAAATTATCAAGTTTTCTATTTTCATACAGAAATACTCCCTCAACAATGACAGGTGTTACTCCTTCTGAATGTGTTTTAAAATTAAGACCTAGAACCAGGTTTGATTTGCTTAAACCATCTGGACGTAGTAAGTATGTTAGAGGTAGTTCTAATAAAGTTTTACAGTCCCGGAAATTATTTAAGTTAAATGAATTAGTCTATGTAAAAAATAATCAAAACAAACAGTGGCAGAAAGGTAAAGTTGTTAAAATTTTAAGTTATTGTACTTATTTAGTCCAAGTAGATTCTGTAATTAAATTTGTACATGCAGATTTCTTAAGAAATGACTTAAGTGATTCAGTTTATTTACAAAATGATGTACAAGTTGCTACAAATAGAAGTAATGATAATGTGTTTCAAAGTGCAACTAAGGACATAATAAGTGCGCAATCTCCAGTTACTGGGTCACCAGAATCACGAAATATTGAAGTCCCTTCTACTTCTGGGTCACCAGTACTGGAAAATGTTTCATTAGAATCTAGTGTGACTAAAGTTAGTACTCCAAGGGTTGTTAATACTACTCCCCAAATCTCAAGATTTGGAAGAGTTATTAAACCTAGGTCTAGATTAGATCTCTAATATAGAAGGGGAGAAATGTTGTGAATACAACCAAACGCAGTTAGTGTAGGCACACCTTAAGATTAGTTCAAAATGTCATCTCCGTCAATAAGTTCTTGAGTCGATAGTAAGCTGTCAACGGGCTACTCAACTGATGTTCTTAGTTTTAAGTTTTGTCCGGCTTTGTTGAATAAAGTGCTACTTAATTAGTCTTATGTGTATTATTTGAGAATACATAACAAATAGCTTAAATTTTCGGTTTAACCATAAAAAGTAAATTGGATATAAACATGCTTGCAAAAAAAAAACATTTGCTATTCTTATATCAAAAGAATATCGTCTGGTATAAGTACTCTGCTTACTTCCTTTAAAATCAAGGAGATTCAATTATTTCAGATTTTATTCGTACGTCTGCTCACTAAGCCTAATTTATAGCTTACTTTTATTTAGAAAATTACAGTACTCCGGATCGATATTTCGAGTACCGATTCTTTTTAGTACGATTTTTTCCTGTACAGATTTCGAAGTATCGATACTTGAGAGGGCATCGTGCATCCCTATAGCATGGTCTTATATTAGGATTGCCAGCAGTTTTTTACTTAAATATCAGCACGAGTCCCGCCGCTTTCAGGGTCTTTCTCTTTCTTCCAACCTGCCCGAAGTGCAGTGGAGCATATAAACCGCGGTTTTGTTTCTTTTCCGGCATGAGCCACATGACTAGTTTAGCTAATGGTGCGACGTCTGACTGTCACGCGGTTGGTTAGAGTTCAGTTTCTAGCGGTAGGTGCTTTCTTTTTATTGTTGGCACAACAAAATGTGTTTTAAAAAGCGTATTGCGTTTAGGTTAACCCTGGATAGGTTCTTTTTTTTTTTGGATACTGTAAATAACGTATCTATATAAAAAGGTGTATCTAAAAATGTGTGGATTACCAACCAGTCAGACATTAAAGCTGGTAGATTGCTTAAGCAAAATCAGTAGATTGAAAAATCGGTAGTTTAAAAAAAATTAAAATCCTCAAAACAGCGTTTTCATTTACATTAATAAAATTAAATATTCAAAATAAATAGCATTACCAAAAATTACAGTATAGAAAAAGTCTTCGAATTATTCGAAGAGGAAAAAGTAAACAATATAATTTAAACCTTTTTAAGAACATTTAAAAAAACCGTTAACTTAACTGTTAATATAGGTATTTTTTTTATTTATTCTTAATAATCTTTTCTTTTTCAACTGTGAATATAAACCAGATATTACTGCCTAAATACTCTTTGGAAAGAGAAAACAACATACTTTAGAGATCTAGAAAAATGGGACTGTATAACAAAAAAAAAGGGCAAACAATGAAGAAGATGATAATTTGGTACAATATCTTCGAGAATATACGTTTGAAAGTTCCGTTTCAGCTGCACATATAATAAACACACTTCCTGACTTAGTCAAACACTGCGCTGCGCCGTATAAAATTGCACTGAGTTGAGAAATCGACCTTTCTTTTTTGAAAAATGCAGAAAAGGAGAAAAGAGTTGGTTTTGCCCTCCAATATTTAACAGAAATTGAGGAATTTTGGCGGAATGTTATATTTTTCGACGAAAAGGTTTTTAAGTCAACTCTTGATGGACGAGTTAAGAGTTTCCGGACCACCTGTAAATCTGTAAATGTCTATGCATGGATAAGCGCTCGATGCCCAGCGGTGTGCTCGAATATTGGTGGAACAATAGCAACGCGTATCGACAAATTTTGAAAAATGTCACCTGCTCTGCGCATACGGCCCGGGTAGTGAAGGACCGGTTCGGACATAATAATATAGCTTGTTTACCTTGGTGTTTAAGAAGCTCCGACTTAAATCCGGTGGAGAACGGTTGGAGACATATAGTCAAGAAAATGTATGACGCCAATTTTAGACAATTATTATGAAAATGACTTATATGAAAAAATTTGAGACATTTGGCAAGAATTAACTCCAAATTATACCAGTAATTTAATTTCATCAATGCCAAGAAGACTTCAAGCTCTTCTGGATTCCAATGGCGTTGCTATAAAATATTTGTTTTGTATTTACTACTTATTTCATATTTTTGTTTATTAGAATTAAGCTTTTACAGAAAATTAGCAATCGATTGCTGCCTCTTTCGAATAAGTCTCGTCATAACGAAAATATGTTGGACTTTAATTCTTGCATCGTGCCGACTTGAAAATCTTATCATCTGATATAACATCGTTCCCAAAAAAAAATCTTTTTTTGTCATACATAAGAGTATTCTTTATTTGGTATGAGGCTAGATATCTACTCTGATCGCTTTATTTCTTTATTTGATTTTTTTAATATCTTAAAGAGTGTAAAAATTAATTAATCATAATTACTATTACTACAATAACTAAAATTATGTTACCTGAACCAAAAACAAGTAGGTACAGGTAATTCAGATAATTGCATATAGAAGGAGTTCGTTTGGTTTCTATATGTTTTTGGGACGTATACTAATCCATTTGCCAGATTGCTATCCGTCCGGAGCTTAGTCAGAGCTGGGGCGACTCTCCCAGATGATTTACATCATATTCCAGTTTGGAGACGTTATCGATAGGATGCCTGGATGGAGAGCTCTAAGCTCCCTGTACTCCCCGGTTCTTCCAAATACTTTTTTAATCTTTCTATTGCATCTTGGCTTTCACCAGGTAGCGGCCATTACGCTAATATTCTATGTAGAACTAGACAGATGAACGTGATAGAATGCAGGAACAACTAGGCCTCACACGTTCACAGCGTCTGCTCCCTTTCTAGTGAAGCCGTTGTTTTCCACACTAAACGGTTGCGTCTCCCAACTCCCCCCACCCCAAATAAAGCAGCTATACTGAGCACGTGGAACCACTTATGTTAAAAACACAGAGGTCTACCTTTAACTGGGCGATTCAAAAAACTGATATATAAAAGGTGGTTTTACCAAAATGTGGTAAGTTTGGGTTATGCTCTAGTCTCTAGTACTGTTGTATGATTTTATTTGTCATCCACTATTTCTCTAGAGTAAGCAGGTAAAGAGTTAGCCATACAGTAATAGAAGAAGAAGAAGAATGGCTCGAACTGCTGAGCTGGCAGTAGTGGCTATTGTAATTGTCATGACTCAACTGGTCAACGTCAACCAACAGTCAAGTCAAATAAACTTTAATTTAGTTGATGGTAAGAAATGTGAATTTCAGAATTTTCGTGTTTTAAATTCAAAAATTTAGAGATTAGTTGATCATTAAGGAAAATGAAAAGCATTTCCTTCGTACATATTTCGAAAGCAAACACTTGAGAAGTTAGTTCAGTCCCTTGAACTATGGATTTACAATGTTTTTTAGTAGTGTTTTTTGCCACAATTTCAATATCATTTTGTTTACCTGATCAGGGGAAATGGGATTTCACAGTAAATTCCGTAAGTTACAAAAACTAGTATGTATCTGGTAGACACCTAATTAGGTAACTGTTTTTATTTTTTAGAATAGCAGACCTATTTACCTAAATAAGAATGTATATAAAGGAGCTAAGGTGTATATCAAAAGTAAGTAGGTAGATTATAGAAAAGGAATTTAAAAATTGATTTGCTGAGCAAAAGTTTAAATCTAAAAGAAGACCCAAAGCATCTATAGGTTTATGTTAACTATCGAGAAATTTACACTTTCTTGCTAATTTTTCAATCCAATGTCTTTTTTCTTACCAGATTTCTCCTGTTTCAGTAAATTGTGAAGCTGATGCACCAGACTCTAAAGTTAAATTTAACGTTGCCATTCTTCAGTCGCCATGTTGGAACCCAGATGACACTTTCATAGAATTAAAGGAGGCAAGTTGCTAAATAGTTGAAAAAAAGAGATGTTTTTAGTTTCCAAATGTTTTTTCAAACAGTTACACCATTATGCTATGAAAAAATTCACCATGCATTGCAAAATGTCATTTTTTATTTAAATACCTACTTGTTCAAGCAAAATGTTAATAAAGTTTCATTTCTGTTTTAGATTATGAATGAACCCCAAGTTAAAAAAAATATAGAATACCAAACAGAAGAAGAATATTCATGTAATGATCATATATTCCTAACAGATGGAAAAATTTCTAATAAATCTACAGATGGAAACATGTATCCTTTACATGAATTTAGCCATGATGGTGTTTATGTTCTAGGCCTTAGTGTTAATACTGAAAATTCAGGTTATGCAATTGGAGTACATATTGAAATAAAAAGTGATTATGGATATCTATCAGCAGTAGATTGGCCTTTATTGCCTTTTTATGGATTTATGTGCATATATTATATAATTTTGGGCCTAATATGGTTGCTTTTATCTTTCTTGCAATGGAGAGACCTATTGCGAGTTCAGTTCTGGATTGGAGGTGTTATTCTACTTGGAATGCTGGAGAAAGCTACTTTTTATGCAGAATATCAGAATATTAACAATGTTGGTATTGAAGTTCAAGGTGCTACAATTTTTGCAGAGTGGGTATCATGTGCTAAGAGAACATTGGCTAGGATGCTGGTTATAATTGTCAGTCTTGGATTCGGGATTGTAAAACCCAGGCTAGGTTCAACTCTTCATAGAGTAGTGGGCGTTGGTATATTATACTTCTTCTTAGCTGCTTCAGAAGCTTACTTAAGAAATACTAAGGCCAAATCGCAATCTAACAGGGATCTCTTAGTTGCATCTGTACCGTTAGCTGTATTAGATTCAGCCATTTGCTGGTGGATATTTTCAGCTTTAGTCAATACTACAAGAACTTTACGGCTACGTCGAAACGAATCAAAGCTGTCTTTATATAGGCATTTTACAAACACTTTAATATTTTCTGTAGTAGCTTCTGTAATTTTTATGCTTTACTGCATTAAAGTTCATCATTATGTTGCTTGCCTTACTGTGTGGAAAGATATTTGGCTAGAAGAGGCCTTTTGGCATATTTTATTTTCCTGCATATTGTTAGTAATAATGATACTTTGGCGCCCAACGAACAACAACCAGAGATATGCATTTGTTCCGCTTTTGGATACAGGCGATGATAATGAGGAAGAAGAACATTTAGTCAATGATGCCTATGGTGTTAAGGTTAGGATTCATCACCAGAAACAACAAACTTCGCCTAGAAATTCTATTGATGATGACTTAAAGTGGTTAGAAGAAAATGTGAAAACTGATCCAGCTTTACCAATATTGGACTCTGATGAAGAACTAGTCAGTACACGTTTCGAGGTTTCTAAGATGCAATAGTTAGATACTTTGTACACTTGCGTGATAGTAGAATATTAGGGTAAAGTGGCAGATTTAGAATAATGGGAAAAGGAAATTGTCATAAAAAAAAATCTAGTTATTTAACTGATAATTTACATACTAAAAAATTGGCACTTTATTTGAATTTATTAGCTTTAACCATTATATCTTTGCACTTATTTTGTTTTTTGTTGATTATGATTGTAAAGAAAAACAATAGTCAGTTATGAATTCATTAGAACAAATGTCAGGAGGAGATTAGTTGACTATCTTCAAGATTTTTGTACATTGGGGGAGGAAGTTTCTTTGATAAATCTGCCATTTTTATGATATTATAATTTGCCACTCCAATGGAAAGTTTTTAATAGGGCCTATCTTGATCTTTGTGGTTTTATACATATGGACATATGGTGCTTCCATTTGGTTATTTTGAAATATTTGTGATGAGTTATTGGAGTAATAATTAGTGGTGGCTTGTCAGATAAGGTCAGAAAAGATACTTTTAAAAAAAAGTGTTCTTTTCTCGATGTTGGAAATATATAGCTTACGTGTCTTTATACTGTTAATTTTATATATTAATTAGATTAAGTATAGTCAGCCTCATTTAACCTAAAAATCACTTACATTAAAATTAGTAAAAAAGAACATCAAATACTGTAAAAACATTTTTCTAAATTACAAAGTCAGAAAAAACTATTTTATTGCGAAAAAATATGCCCTGCTTCATTTAAAATAACGTAGCTGACATTATTTCTTATTCTGACAAATAGGCAGGACCATTCGTGAGCCTTTTGTGCCTCATCAAAAACAGGAAATTGCCCTCCCATAAATTGGGTATTAAAATAATAAAACATATTTTTCCGATGTTGGTTTCTTGTCTTACATACCTAATAAATAAATTTAGTTTTGTGTAATTGTCTCAAAGGTTTTTATGCTCGATTATCTGTTAGCTGTTTCAGATTTTATTCATTTTATATTACTAATACATATATGCCATGCATTTAACATGGACCTGGGAAAAATTACCACCCTGTAGATTTTTCTAAAATTGCTCACAGTAGCTATATTGTGTGCCAAATTTGAATGATACATACCCAACAATATAAGAGGCGGATGAAATAAACTGAAAACATTTTAAAACTTTAACACCCTGTTTCTCAAAATGGGAGGCCTTGCAGACACATGTTTATATAAATCTTTAGTGTCCAAAAAAAGTATATTCTGCATTTTAAGCTATCAATTAAAAAACACCCTGTATAAAAAAGTATTTCAAATGTATGCTTATTTTTATTTAACAAAGGACTCTATAGACAATAAAATGCAAGTTATAATCCAACACATTTACATTAATAAAAGCTACAAGCAAAAAAATAAGCCACTTACACATAAGGTGTATAATTGCAAATAAAAACAATAATGGGACAAACAAAAAATTAAAAGTATAATATACATAACAAAAACAAAGGTTTAATTCTTTTAATTTTTTAACAATGCAAAATCATCAATTCGATTTGATATATCTAAGTTTTTAAAAACATCTTGTTCTGTTGATATTATATGCATATGCGAAAATTGGGACATCTATACACAACTTGATGGTGTCTACAAAGATTTATTAGTATAAATACTTTTATTAAATATATTCTTGTCTATGTCTAGAAGTTTTTGGAAAATCCTACACAACAATGACAATATTGCCATGTGCCTCTATTTTTCCTTGGAACTAGGGATATTACACTATGTATATTATAAGACTATTTTGAAGTCTGGTATAGGAAATTTGCCGGCCCCTAAGTGTATGTGTTGTAACTCTGCCAGGAATGAAAACCCTGTAATAAATTTGAGACATATTTAAAGCAAATGTAATACTTCAGTATTATAAAATATTGAATTCCATGCTTAGCTGATTCAGCACATTTTGTCGAATATAATTAAAAGAATTAAATACAATGAAATACAAAAAGCTTTTATTATTAGATATAAAATATTCTTAGAACTGGTACCTATTTGGAAATTATGAGAAAGAAGAATCTTAGACATACATTTTTGCTTCTAACTGAACCAACAGTAAGAATTTGAAAATCATCTTTCTAAACTTCAATATTAAAAATAATTTTTGGATAAAGCCTGGGAAGAGTCATTTTATAAAAAGACGTTTAACACATTCCTTCTTACAGGACTGCTGATTGCTACAGTATTGAATCTACAGCCTTTTTTTTTGCTTCTAACTTTGACACTTACAAGCCTCCACCAATGTATTTTTATAGATTATAGATAATCCTAGTAATTTAATGTAGATTGTAAAGAACGATTAATTTTTAACTCATTGTATTAATAATTTATATGACCAAACTTTTGGAAATTAGAATGGTGGCAAATTGACTAGACATAACGGAAACATTAATTTCTTTAATTTATGTTAGTTTAATTATCTTTATTTTACTTTTATAAATTTCCCATATATTACTTGCGTTTCAGACAGCTATACTCAAATTGATTTGGATTTGAACTTGGTTCTTTAGACAAATTACCTATTTCATTTTGAATTTAATGTTCAAAATAGATGATTTTCTAGTCTAATTTTAAGTTTATGTAGATAAGGTTATTGTTGCCCTTGTTTTTTCAATTTTTTTTTAGTTGGCTGTGGAATTTACTATGTAAGTTTTCATCATATTTTTTTGTTCCATTATATTAGGTTGAAGTGTGAATTCTCTTAAATTCAAATTCCTGTGAATGTCTAATTATCCCTGGAAATATGGGACCGGCGCCATTGGTTGATCCTTTCTTTTGTGAAATTTGGCTTCTGTTTGTTTATTGTATGATTTGCCAGATTGATCTTAATAAGAGCATCTTCGCATCAACTAGTGCCCCTTGGGGGTACTACTTCTACTCCCTCCATTTAGCGGCTATTAAGCTAAAGATGAACAAAATTTAATGCAGGAGTAACTAGGCTTCACACGTTTACAGAGTACTCTCCCTTTCGCGGGGTCGTCAGTTGCCACTCTAAGTAGTCTCCCGCATCCCCCCGAAACAAAGCAAAACTCAACAAGTTGAACCACTTATGTCAAAAACAGAGAGATGATGAGAAAGGCTGTGGTCGGAGCCTTTATATTCTTTATAATGTTTTAGACAGTTTGATTCGAAACTACTTTGGTTGGTTCAGACAGGAGAATTGATTTTAGGTGGAAGTTTTCCAGCTAAACAGATTTTTCTGGCCATTCAGTTAAATTATTAATATTAATAATAACATTTTTATTGGGAGCTGCATTGCTGTTAGAACGATAAATAGTTAAAAGAGCTATGTTTGTATTATGTAATTTAAAGCCTAGACCTACTCATTCAAACACACATTCAATACAAAACTGATAAATTTATAGGTTTATAAATACCTGCTGTTTTGCTATAAATGGCAACTCCTCCATGAATGTGATTTCTCGTTGAAAAATGTGTTACTAGCATTAAGTACAGTTGGTTTTCTTCCAGTCTGCTATCGTTTTAGGTTTTAGCAACGGACTAGTTTGAATGATAGATTTGTTAGTAATTTTAGGTGGTATGTGCACGTGTTGTACCACCATATCTTTATTATCTGAGTTTAATATAAGTTATTCCTTTTAGTTATTGCTAGGTTTTTAAAGACTAAAATGTTTGATGAATGATGAAGCTTTTATAAAAATGCATTAAAATTTTTAAAAAATATACAAATGTGGAGCATTTTGCGATATACTATATTTATGCCATTTTTGAATTTATGAATTTTTAGTGCATTTTACATAGTAAATTCTCCTGCTTACTTGAAAAAGAATTTACAAAATAAGGGTTAGTTCTTTATCTCTGTATATAAATTTTAAATGCATTTCAATTATTTATATCATGTTTATTTCGCAGTAGACACTTCTAATTTTCACACGAAATTTAGTAGCCTTAAGTCAAAGTTGACTAGAAAAATCACCATCCATTTTAAAAGTATATTGGTCTGAAATGCCATTAAAATATGACACATTTATTAATATTAATTTATTTTAGTAAATAGGTAATTTATGAATATTAATTCAGTTCAGTATATTTTTCTTGAATGCAAGTGCCACATTAAAGTCCGTAGTCTCTTTATTTTCGTCCTAGAATAGTAAAAATCTTGAATATTTTAATTTATATTCAGTTAAGTTGCGAGTTATTGTAAGTTTGTATATTAATATCTAGAGTGTGTACATATGGATGGCTTTAATAATATACATATGTTTTAGAATTTGTGACTTTTTGTACGTTTTCTTTATATATTATACATTTAAAGTAATTAGGCTACCTGCCTTCTTGAAATACTATGGAAATATATAAAATTGTAAATGGGGCTGGTACACAGAACCTTACTATATAAACGATATAAAAATATATACAAAGCAGTTTCAAAGTGCTGTTTCATTGCCTATCAGTAATTGTCTTTCTATTCAATAAGGGCTTGCTAAAACTCTTTTAAACATATTTAAAAAATCTTCACCTTGGGACGAGTTTGTGCGCGTTGTGTTGGGAAGTTGAATTCTGCTGAAGGGATGTTTTTCCATATTAGCGTTTTTTAATTCATCAAACATTAGTTTTTTAGTAATAACCTTCAAAAAAGGAAGGTATTAATTTAATCCTACGTATTTTTTTTTTATGTTACTCTGCGATAGTCTATCTGATATTAGGTGAATCAAAATATTGGGGTTATTAACTTGTAAATTTCATATCTTATGTATTATTATATATAATCATGACGCAATCTGGTATGTCATGACGTAACAAGATTTCTCTCATTTTTAAAGTCAAAGCAAGGTTAAGAATGGTGCGTTCTTGGCTAAATTAGGCGTTCTAACAAAACAGCTGACTGCTGTCGATATGGCTGGCGTAGGACAAACATTGTTTTGTTCCATATGAGTCTGTGATAATTTAAAAGCAAATTTCAAGTATTTTTATAAATATTTAGTGCATTTTTTTATACAGGACCATTTTTTACAATTCTGTGCTTGCTTTAAACTTAATTATGACAAGTGAATACTTTTTGAAGCTTCGAAATAAGAACGCGGAAGTCGCCGAGCGGTCCAAACAAAATATTTTTATAATTAAAAATTAGATTCTTTTGTAGTGTAGATCCAAAACACTTTCCCCCAGTGACAAATATAGACATTGTTAGTTACCCAGTTGTTCAATTTAAATTATGTATATCCAAGTTAGTTCAATCTGTGTTTAATATTTTGCACTGAACCCAGTACATATATTTTTTTTTATAAATAAAACATATATTAATAAAACAAACATGTTTTTATTTAAATAAATTGTCATGCATGTCAGAGTGAAACAATATATAACATTTTCACAGTGAATAGAATATGAATAAAAAGTTGCCGCTGCAATAAACCTGATGACGAGTGTAAAGGAACTCAATTTTTACCACCATAATGACACCTTTACCCTTTACTAGATTTGAAATTACTTATGTCTAGAAAAAATTATATATTTGCACTCTAGGACAGGATTACACCATGGAGCGAACCCCTAAAAAAATACGTTACATTTTGTTCTCGTCTTATTTTTTTGAGAAGTTATCGAGAAACTCAACATTTTGAAAAGAGTGCCTTTATCCTACTTGTAATCCTGAGTCTGGAATTTTCACCCTTCATAATTTAAAAATTTCTGTCCTGAATGCATAACAAGTTCTTTCTTTTTTCGGTCATAGGTTTTCCCGAGAGACACTTTTGGCAAAACCTAATATTAAGTAAGTAATAACCCTGTATACGGTTATCGTAGCTTCATTTATTATACATTAAAAAAAACTGAAAAAGCTGTAGATAAAATAGAAATAAATAACAAAACTCCCATGTAAAAATTCGTTTTGTTTGTCCTACGGCCGTCAAAAACAGCTGATCGGTGACGTTCAACTGACAGATTGTTAGAGTGCACCTTAGACAAGGAAAGAGTTCCTAATCTAAGGAGTGCCCAATAGATTTGGCATCCTGTAGATTGACAGATAAACTTCAGTGTTGCCAACACGGTAGAATTTCTACTAAAACTAGTAGAATAGTCAACCTATTGACGCTAAGAACACAAAGGAACTCCCGTAAACGGTTAACGTAAAAACTAACCAACAAAAACGGAATTATACAATTGTGGTACAAAAATGTCAAATTTAACGTTGGAACTAAATGTAACCGTTAATAAATTATACTTTAAAGTGCTATCTAACAAAACGCCAAAAACACATAAAGAAGAATAAAGTTTGACGTAAATGGACGAAAACGGGTGACATAATTTGTATTGTGTTCCGCGCTTTAGTGAGCAATTTTCGCAGTTTAGTGGGGTAATAGAACTGCTCAATTTAGGATAGGATTTATATTGAAAAAAATATTTTTATAGATAAAATATAGAATTATGTACTTATATGTGGTTCTATCTATCGGCACTGACGATGTTTATAAAGGATAATAAATAATAAATTGTACACTGACTGATTTTAAAGGATTTTTGGTTATTTTGGGGTACTGAAAGTACAGAAAATTTTTTTCGGTGAAGTTTTGTTATTTTTGTCAAAACCTATGCCTCTACTATTTTTTCTTCTTTTAACCAATACTTGAGCAAATTTTATAATACATCCATATAAAAAATTATATATAAATATTTTTTTTTATTTGGTACTCTATTCTATACAAAATGACAAAATATCAATATAAAAAATTACATTTGACTTTAAACGTGTAAATAAGATCTGGACGAGATAAGGCGGTTAATTAAAAAAATATTTTCAACATTTTCTAGAGATTTATTATAGAATTTAGCCAAATATCGGATAAAAGAATGAGACATATGGTAAAAATATGTTATATATTTCAATTATTAATAATACTAAATTGAAATTTTGCTAAAAAAAAATCACTTCTTTTTCGAGATCATTCATCGGTCTATTATAGGTACCAAAAAAAGAAAACGTCAAATCGACCAGGGTGAATAACCCTTACCGTTTACAGTGGAGTATTTAGAAGGAGTCCAGAAGTCTGGACCCTTGATATGTTAAGGAAAGTTATAATAGCAGAGGCATGATTTTTTTTTTAGATATTATCTGATTCGGGGGATCGGGACCACTTTGTTTTTTTATTATATAATCATTCATATATGAAAGTGATCGGATCAAAATTGTTGGATTTGGCGCATATGTGTTCGAACCCCCGTTTTTAAATTTTTTTAGAAAAAAAGTTATTAATAAAAATGCGGCAGTCTTCCGGTTCGTCTCGTCGAAGGCAAACCTCTGTGTTATTAACATAAGTGGTTCCACGTGTTCGGTTTTGCTGCTTTATTTCGGGGGGAAGCGGGAGACTCAAACGCTCAGAGGGGAAACTAACGACCCCGCTAGAAAGGGAGCAGACGCTGTGAACGTGTGAGGCCTAGTTGTTCCTGCATTCTAACCCGTTCGTCTGCCGCAGTTCTACATAGAATATTAGCGTAATGGCCGCTATGTGGCGGGAGTGGGAGGGGTAAGGAGATAGCTTGAAAGAAAAGGTCATCTCGTGAGACCAGTAGTACATTCAAGGGGCATCTAGTGGAAGCCAAGATGCATTTTGAAAATTAAAAAGTTAAACTAAAGAAAAGTATAACTTGGAACAAGGACATCCAGGACATGATTCAGAGTCAGACCAAATCCTGGACGTTGCGAGAATAGGCTGGCAAATTATTCCAGTAGGAATAGAGCCAAAATCACTTAAGTCAATAAAAATGCGGATTAGGTTAGGTTAGGACGTGATTACGTTTACTGTAAAGAAAGCGCGCTCGCGATATTTTAGTTTTTGATACAGTTATTTCTATATAGACTCGGAACCGTTTTGACACGCTACCGCGCGTTTTTTTTACAGCAAACCTAACCAATCCTAGCCTAACCTACTCCGCATTTTTATTGGTTTATAAGTTCTGTTAAAAAAAAAACAAAAAAAAATCATGCGCCTGAATACATATGCCGAATATCCTACTGAACTCATGGTGAACTTTCAACAACCAATCACATTGTAGGATTTAACTTGCGTTTACAACTGTATCAGAAAGTGAAATACTGCATACAGTCCAGATCGCCACGTTGATTTTTTTCAAAAATATGGGTTTTCTTCGGCGGAGTATAAACAACGTATGTTACATTCTACATGTGAAGTCTGGACCGCGCAGGCGATAATGTTCTGAGCCTACATCGTTTCGACGACAAAACCATCACTAAAGGCATAATAAAACAATACAATTCAGTTGTACAAGGGAAAAAAAACTGTAGCAATGTTTTACGTCAGAGTCTGGCGGACTGTACACCGTTACGTTTAAAGTACACCACACAGATCTAAAACATCGATTAAAGGGGGAGGTATGTCAAAAACAGGCTGTTCCCATGGATATACAGAGTTGTAGACAACCGCAAATGATCATTGCACCGTTTCCATAGTTACTCACATTCTTTTCATAGACCCAGATTCGTGCCAAACTTTATATCCGGTCATTCGGTTAAGTATTGAATACAATACAAATTATGTGAATAGTTTAGGTCCATTTAGTTTCATTTTTGTTGGATAGTTTCACGTTAAACATTTATGGGTGTTTTATTGTGTCTCAAGCGTAAACACCCCGTCACCTATAAACAACTAACCAATCCAATTGACAGAAGTCTGACGTTTTCTGAAAAACTCTTTGAATCACACGTCAAATAATTGACAGTTAAGACATTGGTTACCGAAAGTTAGTGAACACGGAACTGAAACCAAGATTGGCAACGGAATACGGCCTTGGTATATTTTCGGTGTGAAGCCTCATAGTGCAGTAATACGGGCCTTGGCCTACGTTCTGTGTTCGAATCACAACTCGGACGCATACTATTTTTAGTTTTTTTTTTTCAAATAAAAATGCGGATTAGATGGTTTGATATAAAGAAAGCGTACCAAGAAAATATCGTATTCGTATCACAGCCAGTTTTTTTTAGAAAACCCATAGTAGTTATATTACTATATACGTTAGCCCAGGTTCCTCTATACAATCATTATAAAGCAATAATAAATAATAAAAAATAAATGTCAACAGTACTTTAAATTGCTAATCGTAATCAACGGTCACTAGCAGTGACCAGTTTGAAATTGTAAAATGTGTGTTTTTATAGCCAACTCTCGACGGTTGTTATAACAACCCTGGGCTCTCAATCGATTTGGCTTTGTAAATTGCACATTTCCGACTTTAACATTTAATCGTAAGTATCGATATGAATAAAGTAAAAAATTAAACAACTGCTATTTTCATTAGGTATCTTTTATGTCTACATAACCTGTACCTGGCCAAACTTCAAGGGGAGATTTTTTGAGTGATTTTAAGACAAAAAGTTTATAAGAGCACGTGTCCGGAAATACTTTGTTTTCAAGATACAGGGTGTTAAACTTCAGTTTTTCGCAAAAATCTTAGTAATCTTCTAGCTGATTTTGATGAAATTTGGCAGAGCTATTTATATTAGTAAGGGGCTACTTTGACTTTAACTACATACAAATTATTAAGCCCAGTGGCGTCCGGTGAGGCACTTTGATCATTATTTGACAAAGAAAATGTGCGCCACTGGCTTTTTTAGCAACTAAAAATACAACTTTTTGTCTTCAGAATTTTTTGGATATTTGGCTTCATATTCGACAAAAAAAATAAAAGTGACATTATTGCTTGTCCCTGGAAAAACATAAAAAATTAAAACTATCAAACTATAAACTATCAAAAACAGGGGTATTCCTGTTATTTTTTTCCACATCAATAGCCTATTCTTGTCTTAAAAATTATTGCTAGCTAAAAAAATTGTGTTTTATTACTTACTTCTTAATTTTATTTTCATGGACGTGCAAGAAGTGATTTATTTTTTTTTTTCAAAAACGAAGCAAAATACCAAAAAAAATTAGGAGACAAAAAAGTTGTATGTTTAGTTGCCTAATGCGAAAAAGTTACAAAATTTTTAAAAAAGTCACTAGCGCGCATTTTTTTGTCAAAAACACTGCTGTACCCTCGGGACGCCACTGGACAGTTAGATTAGCCACTTACTACTATAAATGTCAAAGCCAAAGTTTAACAAAAACGGATGAACGATTATTCAGATTTTTACGAAAAAAAAAAGTTTGGTACCCTGTTTCATAAAAAGGAAGTATTACCACACTTTATAAAATATTCATATTCATATTAGAACCACTCAAAGAATTAACATCTTGAAGATTTTCACTTAGAGTAACAGTTTTCGATAAAGCAAATAAACATACAACGGATAACATTATTTACTACTGCAATGTTTCGGATGTAACGAAAAAGTAAGAAGGCCATGGTCGGAAAAACAATTCTTCAAACAAAGTTGACTTTGATATAACTAACAAGTTTAAACAGTGTGTACTTAATCATTTGGTGATAATAATCTGAAGTGTTTTTAAGAGTTTTAAGCTATAAAATTCTGTACTGATATCAGAAAATGGTTCAATTTACAAACGCAGAACTGGCCGATATGCATTTTGTTTATGGAATGGTCCGAGGCGGCTAGACGAATTTATCAACAGATTTATCCTTATCGCCTTGTACCAAACAGACAAACATTTGTAAGAATACATGAACATGAGAGACCTTGCGAATCAGGCACCTTTCAAAGGTCGACTGCTGTTATTAGTAGACCACTTGACCACTAACAGTGGAGGCGGAGGAAGAAGTTTTACATAAAGTTGAGCGTAGCCCTGACACACATACATACAAAATTGCGCAAGCGCAACAATTAAACATATCTTATTATACTGTATCCTTACCACATACAGCGTGTTCAAGCGTTATTACCTGCATATTTTCGCCAGTGAGTGGAGTATTGTACTTGCCTTTCGGAACAACATATATAGCATCTTCGACATTTCAATCCCGTATTTTGTTACAGATGAAACCTGTTTTTCCCGAAATTCAATTATAAACTTTCATAACAATGGGGCATCACCTTATTTTAGCATATTAGCACGTCCATTTCTAGATGCAGCTTATGGAGAAATCTCCGGCTCACAATCGTGGCCACCCAGGTCACCGAATTTAAATCCGTTGGATTTTTTTCTTTGGGGGCATTTAAAGTCTTTCGTTTATAAAACTCCGGTCAACACTGAAGAAGAATTAATTTAACGAATAATTAACTCTTGTAATCAGATAAGACATACGCCGGGAATATTTCAACGTGTTCGGCAATCGATGTTAAGACGAGCTAATGCTTGCATTGAAGTCGAAGGAGGACATTTTCAGCAACTATTGTTAAGTTTCGTGTTACCTGTTGTTAAATATTTATTTAGTTAAAAAAAATGTGTAATATTTGTTTAAGTGTGATTTTAACAAAACGTTTTGTTGTTTGATTCTTTTTAATTTCCAACGGTACCTCTATGTACGCTACTGGCAAAAAGAGACAAAAAATTGTTAGCTTAAATCGAATTTTGATTGAAATGTAGCTAGGAAAGTAAACAATCCTGCTTGGAACCATTTACTTTTAATTGTTTTCATACAAGAAAGCAATGACATGCAATAAAGTGGCTTTTATTTTTGTTCTCAAAAACGAAGCAAGATACGAAAAAACTAAAGATATAAAAAAGTTTTATTTTTAGTTGCTGAATACTAAATAAAATATAAAACATTTAAAAAAGTCAGTGGTGCACATTTTTTTTTCAAAAATATTGGTTAAAGTGCCTCCCGGGACGCTACTGGACTTAGTAATTTTTTATTTTTTTAGATTGTTGAAACTAGCGTACCTGCTATTATGGTTGTCATAGATTAAGGAATTTAATCCTTATCTTCCTTATCAATTTATCTATCAGTTTTATGGTATTGATTGCATCCTCTCTAGGAGCAAATCAATTCTCACGTATAGGCTGTAAAACGCAGGTCAAAATGGATAATAGTTCTTTTGGTCGGCCCGGGCATATAATAGTGGCTACTGCAGGTAGTATTTTCATGTTTATTCTAATTTTGCAAATAGCAGTATTTTTAACTGCCAGAAGAAAATATAAGAAACTGTTAGATGAAGGTACGTACATTATATTATATATAAAACTTAAACAGTTTAGTTGGTAACTGAATCTATATCGTCTGACAGGTAGGGGTAAACCTGAAAATAAGTTGTTGAGGGGGAAGGAGGGGTATAATTTTGCCGACACAATATTTATTTTATTTTATTAACATAAATACGGGAAATATTAAACATATTAAAACATAAACTTAATAATTAAATACAATATTTAAAAAACTATACCTAATAATAAAAATAGGGTAAATCACATAATATATTTAAATATATCACAAAAGAATATTAGTCTATTTACCGAACCAAAACAAAGCTCAGTGCATGTGCATGTCGCTCTCTCTCTCTCTCTCTCTCTCTCTCTCTCTCTCTCTCTCTCACTACACCTAGCTTTTGCTTTTCATTGGTGTATTATGGCTCATGCATTGAACATTATTTTGGTGGTTTCATGTCTTCGATAAATAGACTATAACATTTAACAAACTGATCTAAGCTTTTTTAAATTTCAACTCTCAATTTGTAAAAATACTCTTAAAATATCCGGAACATATATTTTTTTAAATATTTGTTGTGTCAACAGAGTAGATTCCGACCGATTAATCGGCTTCGATAATGCTCGGCAAATAATTGGCTTCGGCCAAAATTTAGCCGAAGCTTTTGTTGAAGCCGAAGGTGCACGTTCTAAATATAAAATTAATATTATTATATTTTTATTTAGATTAATAGTAGACATGTTATTTAAAACAGTCTCTACTCTGGGAAATGCAGATATATTTCATCACTCTAGTCTTTATCTAGGCTTAAAAGAGGCTGGGAAAACATTTTTATCAACACCTCCCACCTCTAGCTAATCAATAATTATTTAGTTCAGCTGGTCAACTTCATGCCGACATAATATAAATATTTTAATTTTAATTATTAGTTGCCCACGTTTCTGATCTTTAATTATTTTATTATTATTACTTATATGTGTATATATATACATACATATATATATATATATATATATATATATATATATATATATATATATATATATATACAGGGTGGTCCATCTCAGCTCCCTTCTTCTGTAGCTCACTTATCATTTGACTCATGAATTTGAAATTTGGCAACTCATATGTATATGAGGGCGCATTTTCTGAAAATTTTTTTGATTATACAGGGTGACCCAAAAAAATGTGACGTCACAATGACATATTTTTTTTAAATTAGATGACCTATATTTTCTTACATATTTAGATGGCTTCCATAGTTGTTTAGATCATCCTAAAATTTTATTGGATTCGATCGGTAAATAACGGCTTAAAAAAATTAAATGTGAAAAAAAGTAAATTTACACCACTGGTTAAAAAAAATTATAAAAATTCAAATATTGCCTCGACATAAGAATCAAACTGGGAGTTCATTAAATAAGGTTTGACAATCTCGCTGACCAAATTTAAACGATCTAAATTATACAGGGTCTACAAAATTAAGTGTCAAAATTACCAAACTTCAAAGTGCATTTTCTTCCTTATTTTAAACGTCAACCCTATACTTTTTTCATTGCAGTCGATGGGTAATTGAAAAATAAAACTTTTTTGTAGATACATCTTTGTTAAAACTTCTAACCTATTAAAAGATATTTGCCAAAAACTGGTAAAGCGTCCTATTTTAGCAACCATTTTAATGAAAAGTAATTCAAGGTGGCTTAGATTATTAAAATGAATGACGTAGAATTCAATCAATATGACAAGAGAAAATTTTGACATCGCAAATTTTTATTTTTAAATTATTTTTTTATTTATTTCTTTTTATATTGAATTTTATTACAATTTATCATTTATCTTGACATTAAAATTAAAAATTTACTATTTAAGTATCACATTTGAGACTTACACTATACTAAATTCAACTATATTTAATCTAATTGTTTCACTAGAACTTAAGTTCAATGTGTCTTCCGTTTTCTTCCAGACACAAACGAAGACGAGTATGAAAAGATGCTGCCACTTTCCTTAAAATATCGGGTGTTACATGTGGAAATGCGTCTTGAATTCGCAACTTCATCTTCTGGTGTTGTTGGGGGCTCCTGGTAAACGATTTCTTTAATATAGCCCCATAAGAAGAAATTAAACTTAGTGAGGTTGGGTGGACGGGGTGGCCATCTAATTGGCCCTTCTCTTCCGATCCACCGATCTGGAAAGGCTACCTCAAGATGGTGCCTGACCGGTAAAGAATAATGTGCTGGAGCGCCGTCGTGTTGTAGCCATATGCCCTCCTTTACGGGTCTGGGTAACGGAGCAACTCATGTTGTAAGAAATTTAAATGCCCATCGAAAAAATAAGGACCGATAATAAAATCTCCTATGATTCCCCCCCCCCCCACACATTAATAGATCATCTGTGCTGTCGATCGATCTGCCGAAAATGTCTTGGATTATGATCGGAGTAGTAATGAAAATTGTGGCGATTCACAAATCCATTTTTATGGAAGGTAGCCTCGTCTGAGAAGAGCACTTTATCGAAGAATTCAAAATTTGCTCTGATTTTGGATTGTACCCAGTTACAAAACGCTATCCGATGCTCATAATCTTCTTCATAAAGCTCTTGGTGAAGCTGAATATGGTAGGCATGAAAATGATTTTTTTCAAAAACACGTTAAACAGTGGTTTTGCTAACATTCGCTATATCGGCGACTACCCTTTGGCTAATTGAAGGGGTTTCTGTGATATGAATTAACACATCCAGTTCCTTTTCATCAGTTTGAACTTGCCCATTTTTTCTAGGTTTTGAGTATTCGATATCTCCCGTCTGAATAAATCTATCTAATAAGTTTTGCAGGCTTCTCTTATCGGAATGTCTTCGTTCCGGATATCGCTCCGCGTATATCCGACTAGCCAAAAAACTATTTTTTTGAGATTCTCCCAAGACAAAAATCATATCTACTAGCTCTTCTTTGGTATAATTCATTGTAAAAATTCTTATGTAATATATATATATATATATATATATATATATATATATATATATATATATATATATATATATATATATATATATATATATATATATATATATATATATATATATATATATATATATATATATATATATATATATATATATATATATATATATATATATATATATATATATATATATATATATATATATATATATATATATATATATATATATATATATATATATATATATACCTAGTTCCCTAACTATAAAAGGATTACCCGTTTTTTTTGCACTTCTTGTTAAAAATAAAAGTTGTTCCGGCACGTTTATGGGTCCAGACTTTTTTGCTTTCTTTAGGGCTTTTTCAATAAGACTATGAACTGCGTCACCCTCATTCTGGGAGTGACCACGAATTAGGAATTTATGTGTTATTGAATTTATTCCGTAGTTTTGTACAACGTACAAATACATCGCCAGTATGAACCTAAAAAAAATAATATAAGTATTTTTATAAAATAGAAACAACAAAATAAAAACCCTTAAAATTTTTTTTTCATTAAAAATAAATGTTATTGCCGAAAGAGTTCTAAAACGTCTTAGCTTAATATAATTTCCTGTTCTTTTGTTGTCCCCCACAGTTATCTGAATAAAATATAATGTCAACACCTGGACGATCTTCTGCTACTTTTTCAAGAAACTTTAAAATGCAGGAACCTATTTCAATTGCTCCCCTATGTCCTATACCCTCATGCCAGAAGAAACACAGCGTGTCATCGTGCTTTACTTCTGAAATCTATAATACAAATAAAAATAATCTTAAAAATAAATTAAAAATATGACGTAGCTCAATTTTTAAACTCTTAGTAACATACTCACGTTAAAATTGTAGCAGTTCAGTCTAGATTTGTAAAAGAAGGCTGAAGTTTGTCCAGTAGGAACGGGAAGTACTGCCTGCAAGTCATAGATGGCTAATACTGTATTAGAGCCTACTTTATCTACATTTTCTTTATCTTCAACCTTTTCAGCCCGAATCAAACTTTTTTCTTCATGATGTAGTTTGTATGCGCTCTCCAAATTTTCTTTCTCTTCATTTGTTGCATTTTTATAAGATTCGCATAAATCGCATTGGTCTTTGCGGGGTGAAAAAAAACCAATGTTAAATTCGTTGTTAAATATACGAGCATAGGTGTCATAATTCGAGGTTTCCTTGTTGATTGAAGCTCTTTCTGTTTTATAATTCCTATGCATTTCGGCAATAGAAAGTCCCCCATCTATAAATTCTCGAAAGGATTTTACTCTTAAATAGTGGCTTTCTACCCTAGGGATAGAATTAATATGAAGCCTTACAGATTGTATTACTTCTTCGTCAGTCTTGTACCTGTTTCCATGTTTACCACGTTTATCTTGAGTGATTACTCCAGTGCCTGTAACTCTGGATTGAATTACTGTTCGGACAGTTCTTTCTGTGATTCCAAATGTATTGATTAAACATGTTTTGCATACACGCATTTTTTTACCGTTACTTAAAAAATTAAAATGCGCAGTTCCTTCATCTAGCTTCTTCAGACGTTATACGCCTATATTTTAATTCTAGTGGCTCTATACATGAACCCGAAAAATCCCGCTGGCGTTGTAACGAGCTCAACTTCCAATAGTCTTGAAACAATTTGCTCCTTTGTCCTTCGGATATTTTTTTTGAGCATGCCAGAATGCAACGGTCTGAGCAGGGTGGCTGCATAATTTTTTTCTTTGACGAGTTTAGCGGTACGAGATACATAGCTTTTTCCTGAATTTTTTAAAATTTGAGTTTCCGTTTTTTTCCACTTTAGTTGATAGCGATGCCTTTTTTCCCTTTAAGTTTAGGAGAAGTATTATCATTGGGCAAGTTCATATCGATGTCATTCTCGGCAGCACTACTGGTGTTATGATCCGAGTTAGGTGGTAAGTACTCATCACTGTCTTCTGCTGAAAACGGATCTTCGATCTCTGCGTTTTCACGATATAATTTTTTAGGAAGTTGTCTCAAAGTTAGCTTAGTTGGGCCTGCCTGTGAAGGAACATAATAATCTATATTTTCGAAACTTTTTCAATAGTCTCTTGTAATACAGGACCTAAAAACCAATTATTGGGAACTTTAAACTAAAAATGTATACAATCTATACTGCAAAACTATTGAGGAAAGTAAAATATTCTTACTAGAGATGGATACACACTTCGAGAACTTTCGCGTGGGAACATATACATTTTTGGAACTATCAACTTCCATAGAAATATTGGATGTACTTGCAACCGGTTCTATGTTATTAAAAGCGGATATACACTCTGAGACATTTTGTGTGGGAACACATACATTTTTGGGACTACCGATTTCCACAGAAACATGGGATATACTCGTACATGCAACCGGTTCCGTATTTTCTGTACCTAAAACAAAATTTGACTTTCAGTAATTTCAGATATTAAATACTAAGTTGATTCATTTTTAATTACTTTTAACTTTTCACTTCAATGGTTTGAAACTAAAAGTTTTTTTTCTTTTTAATTTTTTTACATTTATTTCATTCTGTACTTTTAGTATTTTTTACACACCCTGTATACCACTTTCACGATTGGACACCATAATATTGCATTGTCATCGAGTTTATGTACGTATATCAAATCTCAGTCAATTCCGATAACGAGAATTGCTTCTTACATTTATTTTATTTTTTTACACCCCCTGTATAAGAAATTCAGGATTGGACACCATAATATTGTATTGTCATCGGGTCGCCTTGATAAACTGTTAAAAAAATCATTACTAAAAATTACTAACCTAACTACTTCAAATTTTACACAAAAGTTAAGTGTGATATAAAGCAAAATTCGTAAACATTTGTTGAGGAGTCATTATGGGAAAACCAGTATCAAAATACTACTAGTCCAATTAAATTTTAATTTTGCTTAAAAATTTAATATGAAATAGGGAATAACTGGTTAAATTCTGTCAATTTTATATGTCAAAATGGCGGCTTAACTAAATGCTTAAAATGTCGGTAAAATAAAAACATTAATTTTTATAATAAAAACATTCTTTTTATAAAGGTAAAGAATAAGTGTGATAAATGAATATTTTATATAGTATGTAAATACATTTTTAAAAATTCATAAAAATATTAAAATTAAAATAAATTACCATCAAATAAGAATTTAAAAAATGGTATACAGGAGTATCGAAACAGTAATATTGTTTAAATAGGTATGGTAAGTAAAGTAGTGTTTTTATATACGTATGTATATATGTAAAAGTGACACATGAATCGCAAGTTTTGTCATCGGCTCTAATGTTTTTTTTTTGTATTTTTTTAGGATATTACTTCTTAGAAGTGCCTAGGACAGGAAGAAATACTACAATGTTAAAGCCCGTTCATCCAAATAACATTGATTTTAGTAAGTTTCGCTATGTGTTTTTAAATTTGTTATTATCGGTTTTTATACCCAATGTTTTCTAGAGTTTAGCTCTCCAAATACGGTTGACTTTATTTGACTTTACTTGTCTACCCGTCACACGGTGGAAGGGATGAGATATCCAGTAAGACAAAACTCCATACTACAAGTTTCAGATAATTACCCTTTTTTGCTCTAGAACTAAAGTAAAATGTCATACTTGGTTAATGCGTATTAAAAAATTACCATAGTAGGCCATGAACCAATTAAAAGTTATCCAAAGTCATCTGTCACTCTAGGCGTCTCAGTAATGTTTGCTTTGATTGCGAAATAACGCATATTTTAAGTTATCTTAGTTTACCTAAAATTACATATAAAAACTACCGGTATGGCAAACGGACAGAGGGGTATGTAAATTTTAAATTAGTGTAGAATTTTTTCCTTTATTGCATAAACTTTCGTCTCTTTTTAAAACTTTAAAAACATATGCATCAAAACAACTTTTTCTTCAAAGTTGAACTACTCTGGACATTTAAAAAAATAGGTAAAAAAAGGTATTTCTGATTTTCATATAAAACTGAAGTTTACGATATTCTGTATAATATATCCAAAAATGGTTTGCCTCTATTTGCCGCTTTTTGAGATTTTTAATATTTTATGATTCTCACGCAGTTATGTTAGTGTGAAAAATGATTTTTTGTACGACCTTAAAGAAATTTATTAAAGATTTTATATTTTTTATTATGATTTGGTTCATTACTAAATCGCTAGGGTCGTAAGAGGGCATGTTTATGATGGAGAGGTCCTCATACACCTCATAATTTTGACCTAGTAAAGGAAAAAATTAGTTTTTAATTAATACAGATAACATTGCTTGTTATACAATCAGGGATATGCAGAAACTTTCTTGGCTATAGTCAACATTAAAACTTTACGTAAAAATGCTACTTGACAGATTTTTCAGTTATTTATTCCAGGAATTTGCCTGGCTGTCACGTGACTTTGGCATAATTTTAAAAAAGTTTCTGCATAGGTCCAAATGTATTCTTTGCTAAATCTGCGAGGGATATTTTGGAAAATATTTCATATTACAAAACAGCTTTCCTTTAATATTCCTGGCTTGACCCCGAATCGTATTTTAGGTATAACTCGGCAAGAACTTTTTATCGCTTTACGGCAAAATGGCAAGTTTTCGCCTATGTCCAAGGAATCCAAGAAGTGCCTTAAAGATTATATTACTAGCAGGCTTAATAATCAAAACCTCGAAAATCCTAAGTTGCTCGAATCATCCATTTTGACTTTTTTATCCGATTTAAATAAAAAATGGAAATCATGTCACAGAACATACACAAAATTCGTTTCTATATATGATTCTTGGTTAACAAAAAGCATTAATCTGTCTAGGTTATTTCAAATAAAGAAAACGGGTGGTAGACCGACAAAACATTTTGCCGAATGTTCAGCTCGAACTAAAACACGCAAAATTCAAAATCTTGTGGCCAGCAAATCAATACAAGAGCTAGCCACAGCTACCAGAGTAAGTTTGAATCTTTCTGGTAAAAAAGACGCAGCCTTTTTAGTTAAACAAGCAACATCTAAAACAAACCAAGCAACTGAAATAAAAAATGCTTTTCTTGATAACCAAAAAATCTCAAGCAGTTTTACGTCCACGGAAGCCTTGGCATTATTAACTGACCTAAAATTAAGTAAAAACCAGTATATTTCACTACGAGCTAGGTTAAAAGAAAAGGGATATAAAAATCTTATTCCATCATATGATCTGGTTCAAGTCGAGAAATGTAAATGTTATCCCGCTAAAGAGGCTATAAAAATAACGGAGTCTTCAGCTGAGATTCAATTACAGCCACTACTGGATATTACTGCGCACAGAATTTTAGAAGTTCAAAAAGATGTTCTGGAAGCTTATATACCAAAAGAAAAACCTACAGAGTTGCAGTTTATACACAAATGGGGTATTGATGGGAGTTCTGGGCAGGCAAGGTACAAGCAAAGATTTTTGGATCAAAATGTGAATGATGCAGATTTACTCTTAGTTTCATTGGTTCCACTTCAAGTACGACACAACTTATCAGACAAACCGGATACACAAAAAATTATTTGGAAAAACCCTAAATGTTCATCTACAAAATTCTGTCGTCCAATAAGTTTTCAGTTTAAAAAAGAAACAAAAGAAACCACAAAATTTGAAGTAAATAAAATAGAGAACCAAATTATAAATTTAATTCCAACTGTAGTACCCTTTCATCAAACAAACATTATTATAAATCACAAATTATTCCTTACTATGTTGGATGGCAAAGCAGGTAGCAACTTAACGGATACGTCAACTCAAACCTGTAACATTTGTAAAGTTACACCTAAACATATTAACAATTTGGAATATGTTAAAGAGCTGCCCGTAAACAAGGACAATTATAAATACGGGTTATCATCGTTACATGCCCATATCCGTTTCTTTGAATGCCTGATTCATGTAGCTTATAGATTAGAAATAAAGAAATGGCAAATAAGAGATGCACAAGAAAAACAAAATTTTGAAATCAGGAAAGCTCATATTATTGACCAGTTTAAAAAGGAACTTGGATTATTGATAGATCTTCCTAAGCAGGGTGCAAGATCCACCAATGATGGCAATACTGCGCGCACTTTTTTTGAGAACTATGAAAAATCAGCTTTAATAACAAACTTAGATCAGACTTTAATATGGAGATTTTATATTATATTGCTTGTTATATCCGCAGAATATGAAATAGACACTGAAAAGTTTCGTAGCTATACTTACGATACAGCAAAACTTTTTGTTGATCTATATAATTGGTACAAAATGCCCCAAAGTGTTCATAAAATTTTAATTCATGGGGCAGACATAATAGATGACTTTATTCTGCCAATTGGACAGCTCGCTGAAGATGCCCAAGAGAGTAGGAACAAGGACTACAAATTTTACAGGGAGCATAATACGCGAAAAAACTCAAGAGAAAATACAAACGAGGATTTAATAAAACGAATGTTGATAACGTCTGATCCAGTCATTTCTTCCATGCATCCATCACGATCATATAAATCTCTAAAAGAATATCCTTTAGAAGCCAAAGCGTTATTTAAATGTGTTGAAATTCCTAATTTATAGTTGATTCCTTTTATTACATTGTTACTTTCCCAATATACTAGTTTGCTTTTGCTTAAAGAGTTTTATTTACTATTTTTTTGTACCAGGCGCGTGTGGTGCAGGAATTTATAGAAGGGATATCTCATAAAACTTGTTTCTTGGGGCAGCATATATTAACGTTTAGGTAGAGTGTTAAATTAATTTAAATTGGGTACCAAAATATACCAAAATCCTAATAAATAGCACCCCAGAAAGCAAGTTATATTAGGTTATTCAAAATGATCCATCTTTTTGCAAACCCTGTATGATAATGAAAATATTCACTAGGTTTTAGTAAATTCTTAATTATTTCTTCACTTTTGGTCAAGATAATTCTATTCCAATTCTTATGAACCAATATATAGTTTTGTCTTACTGGATATCTCATTCCTTCCACCGTGCGTCAGTCTGATATGTACTTGTCTACCCGTCAGTAAATATGTACACTTAGGTATCAAATTATGCCGCATCCAAAGGCTAATTCTGCATTGCTGCCAAGTTTACCGTTTTTCTGACATTAAAGGATTTTTTTAATGGATCACCCTATGTTATATTACTTTTTAAAAATCTGCGTAAAATTATCAAACTTGTTATTAAGAGCACTTTTTATGAAAATCAACAGTTTTTGCGAAAATAAGGGTCTAATATCCATAATATAATGTATTACCTTTTATTAAAATACTTACACATAAAAGGTTGCCTGATATGTTTGACAATGCTAGTTTTGTTGATTTACAAAAATAGATCGTTTAACTGAAATCCAAAGAACTGAAGTTTTAATTATACTGCGTAATGGGGATAGAATGCAAAACCTGCAATATGTTTTTTAAGATTTTTAGTAAATTTATAATGAACCTAATTGCGATGTCAGATCTGACGTCCAGTCAGGAACTTGACTCTTAATAAAAAGTATTGAGAATTTTACCCAGATTTTAAACAAGTAATAAAATATAGGGTGTTTCGTTAAAAAAAATCCTTGTGTAACAAGAAAACGGTAAGCTTGGCAGCAATGCGGCATTGGATCGGGTATAATTTCGTCCCTAGGTGTAAATATTTTCATTAAATTCAGTTAAGCGGTACCTGAGATATTTCGCCGTTTCCTTACTTTTGTTACGCGCTGTATATAACCTGCTAAAAAAAAGACCGAAAAAGCACTGAACTATAAAAGCACAAGAAGTAACCAGAGACATTTTCGGTTCTAGTACAAATGAGAACTCCGTTTCTAAATGTAACCAGACCTTTGTTTCTGAACCTCAGCCAAGTTGCAGTTTTTGGGTAGATAGTGGATAGTTGGTTTTGTATTATTTGTGATAATGACGAAGTGGCAGACAAGAGGCAATGTAGACTGTAGAGAGTAGAGTGTCGATCATGAATGCATGACAGCTTACGAAACATGATATGGATGATGTGCGGTGATTAGCATCCTAGGCTTATGTTTATTATCTACCATATGCATTAACTGGACCTTATTACTTGGATATGGTGGGTAAAAGGCCCAGTGCAGCGTTTTAGGTTAAGTTTCATTTTAGCAAAAACCAAATATTTTAGAGATATTTTGTATTTAAAATATAAGCTGTGGCGCTTAAGCTAAACAATAAATGTGTTTGTTATCCGTTTTTAACTTATTTTGTTTGTTTACTTTTAAAGTCTAGTTATGGTGCCTTAATACTCCATCTGAGAAATAACCCAAACATAGTTGAAACCTCTTTAACCGAAAAAAAAAATATGTTCGATAGCTTTGGCACTTAGCCACTTATTGCTTATTTCCACTCTTCGGCCCACTCTGGGTACGTCACTATCTGTGATGATGGGATTGCATCGTTAAAAACAACAAAAATAATAGAGGATGTCTATTTTTATTAAACACATTAAAATTAAAAGGATTTATTAATATTGTTTTTTTAGGTACTGGAGAAGCAAGAATCAATAACCCAGCCTTATATATGAACTGAAGATCAGACTTTGTTTAATATTATTGTATGTTATTGTAGCTACTGGCAAAATACAAACAATTATAGAAAATTGATATTTAAATATAAAATTTATTAAATTAATTAGAAAGTTTAAAATTTAGTAGGCATTTTTGTAATAACTACTGCACAGAGTCCGTTAGGAGCAGTGGCGGCTGTTCCGAAGAAGTAGGGGAAGGTAGTGGAAGTGTCTCTTTCCCAAAAAAAAACCTGACAAATTTTTTTTAACGCACTAAACAATACAATTTACTAATTTTCAATATTAAATCTTTTCAATGTTAAATCTAATACATATCATTAAAAATTATCAATAATTGCAATGCAATTGCAAAACGCGTTCGTAGTATCGCCGCTGGCCGGTCGTCAGAAACCTAGAGGCAAACACAAAACGAAATGATATACTTGCGTATATCATATAAACCCGTATGTGCGCTCACCGCACCGGCAACAAACTCCTTTGTGTCGATCCACAAACGGAAGAGCCACGTGCGAGCTCCTTAAAAATCTTCCAGCGAGAAACGAAAACAATGCCTGAAAATAATGCGTAACGAGAGAGTATCGCATGTGCGAAGACCGCGCCTCTAGGGAAGAACCGCAGTTTAACGCTTCCGTTCGTATTGTACGTAAAGTAGATCTTGGCGATCGCGCTTCAGTATTTTATCGGCGGTCTTTCATTTTATTCTCTGGAGGAGTGGCGAGTGTGTGTGGTTGAAAATGAATTCGTTTGGGCCCGTTAGTGACATTGTTTGTAGTTTGTTAGAAACTCCGTTTTCCCGTTGGAAAGAAGATGACAAAAAGGATGGAAAACGAGCCATGCACGTTGTCCTGTTGCCAATCTGTTGCAATTTTGCTAGAAGAAGCTCATGACAGACACTGTCAAATGTCTTGGATATGTCAGTGTAAACGACATCAATTTGTTGGCCGGCTTCAACTGATGTTATTAGGTGATTTTTGAAATACCGCCAGATTCGTAGTCGTTGAGCGACCACGATAGAAATCATGTTGCTCCTCCGAAATATAATGTTTCAGCGATTCAAAAATTCCATCGGTAGCAATAGCCTCGAACAACTTTGGTATGTGGGAAAGTAAAGAAATACCCCTGTAGTTTTTTACGTCGCATCTATCACCGGATTTAAATATTGGAATCAGGGTAGAAAACCTCCAAATCTCCGGAAAGGAACCAAGATCAAAGGACTTTTGAAAAATTTTACAAAGCGGCTTGGACAATGATTGGGCTCTTGTAAACAATTTTACCCACGGAATTTGACAAATTTAAAATATACATTTGAAAGATTACCTTTTTTTAATACTTCCTATACACAAAAATTTATGGATGAACCACTTTTTCAAAAAATCCAAAAAAACTAAGGTTTCGGAAGGTTGCACTGAACTTGTTTTTGGGGTATCGCTAAAAATATATTTTTCACAAACTTAATTTATGAACTACGTAAAAGATTGATTATATAATAATGCTCTATAACACAAAAATGATTATTTGTAACTAAAAGTTAGAAGTAATTATTATATTAGACATTATTAAACGTTTTTCAACATAATTACAACAGCTAAATAAAGAGAGACCGGGAGTGTCGCCTGTTGGATGGAAATCCAGTGTGCTAGGGATGCTACGTTGCCAAGTTTATTTTATATATGACCTATATAAATTATATAAAAAAAACAAAATGCATGTGTGGGTTGTGGATCGATACCAGCAGGAGTGCGAAGGCACTAGGTGGATTGGTACCAGGTTAGCACCAAGTTAGGCGCCGTAGGCATCATCGTTAATGCCCTAAAAGACGAACAACAGCGCAGAGCACCACTGGCGAAAGTCTTACATTCGGCATCGGCCCAGGGGGCCGATATCGAATGTTAGACTTGCGCCAGTGATGCATCCCCCTGTTGATTAGTGTTGGCCGCACTAGGTAGATTGGTACCGGGTTAGCACCAGATTAGGCGCCGTAGGCATTATCATTAAAGACCTAATATAAAAGGCGAACGACAGCGAAGTGCATCACTGGCGGAAGTCTAACATTCGATATCGGCACAGGGGGGCCAAATCCGTTACTGTCGGGAGACAAACATGAAAAATTTAAGCTCCATACAATAATGTAAGTTTGACAACAATGTAAGATAACCTTTCTTCAAATTGTCATATTAAGGAATATAGCGCATTGGAATGCAGTGGAAATATTGAATTTCTTTTTGGTTTTTTTATTAGAAAAAGTGGTTCATCCATTTCTTTTATTTTCTTAAAACAGTTAAATGAAGGTAAACTTTCTATTTTATATTCAAAAATTATCAAATTCTGTGGGTTTAATTATTTACAAGACCCCAATGATTGATTACAGCTCTCCAAAAGAATGTTAGGGACACCATCTGGACCAGCCCTTTTAGATAAATCGAGGGTCTTTAGTTTATTACAGATCTCTGCTTCTGTAAAATGATGTGAAAACAGTGACATACCTGAAGAACTTATAGGCCCCATCCCACCAAGATCTGTTTTGATGGTTGGAGTAGTACGACTGAAAGTGAGCAGCAAAAGCATTAGCAATGTTGTTTGAACCACTGATTTCTCCACCTTCATAGCTCATGATGTTGGGCAAACTAGAGTCTCTTCTTAAATTTTGAACAAATTACCAAAAATATTTGATGTGTTTAGGGATAAGTAGTTCGGTTTGTGTTATATATGAAAGGTAACATATATCGGTTTTTAGTTTAACCTCTCGTCGTAAATTAGAATAGGCTAAATAATGAACTTGCTGTTCAGTCCTTTTGTATTTTCTGTAAAGACGATTCTTTTCCCCAATGAGTTTTCTTAAGGGAAGGTCAGACCATTTTGGATATTTACAATCAGAGACAACCCTTTTGGGAACATATTTATCGATACTCTCAAATAATATCTCATAGAAGAGTTGAACCACTTTGTTAATGTCAGATTCTGATTATAAAAATGACCAATCAGATTGTTCATAAAAGAGATTCAGTTTGCAGAAATCAGTCCGATGAAATCGTACACACTTACTTGATTGTTGTTTTTTTATTGGAGGGACATACTGTAGTTTATACTTTACTTATACACAAAAACAAATAACAAATCCAGAATTCTACCCATGTGATTGTGTACGCAATTCATTTGCTGTGACTCAAGAAAACTCATTGAGGTGGTAAGAGTTTCTGAAGATATAGATGGCAAAGATTTTGGAACTAAAGTACTGTCTTCGTAGATCCATTCTACCAATGGTAGGTTGAAGTCTCCAAAAATGAAGAACTTGTAGTTTTCAAACCTGTTTCTTAGAGATTTACAAGTGTCACAGAAATATTGATAATGTTCTTGTTTAGAATTTGGTAGAAAATAAACACATCCAAGCACCATATTAATATATAGTACTAGAAGTAGTATATGTACTCGTCTTTCAACTAGTTGACTGTACTGATAAAGACCTTAAGTCAGAAACACGAGTCTATAGTTACCTAAATTCCATTGCTTTAGCAGTCATACCAAAAAATTCATTTTATAATAAGTAGGTTAAACAAAGCAGTAATTTAAAAGGGGGAGAGTAATTTTTTTTTTTAATTTTTTCTAATTAGTTACATTTTGACGACATTTGCATATTTAGAATGTTTCTGGAGAAAAAGGCTAAAGTCTGGCATCTAAAAAAAAGGTCCTTCCTTTTTTGCAAATAGTTGTGGTAATGGTTTGTGTCTAATGTTTGTGTTCTTAATTATAATAAATGCATAAGCATAGGTAATTTTTTGGCATCTCTGGGATCTAGGGGGTAATAAGTAATAATAAAGCCCTTGCTCCAAATCAACAACAGTTTAAATAAATCCTATTTTCACAGTGTGCAGTTGAAAATATAATTATAAACAATAAATTAAATAAATTTGGCGTTTTCCACCTGTTAAAGATAATTTAAAATTTAATTTCGGGAGATCTTTCGCCTCATTAAAGTAACCCTATATAAAAAGTTTTTGAGATAATAAATTTGCTCATATTACGGTTTTAAAAAAATAAATTCAGATTTATAGCATTAAATAAAAGAAAACGATATTTTTTCTTCGATATGTAGATAACTCTTAAGATCATTCTATCTTTTTAGACCTTCTGGTGGGAAAACTTCTTCTGATATAACATTTTTATTAAGAGGCCAAATTCCACCTTTCAGGAATCCACCCTTTGTAACCTCAGTTGAAAGAGTTGTCCAGGTCTCACAGAGAAATTTTGAAAATATTTTCTTCGGTAGTTTCTGACCCACATGCTGCCGTTGCCAAGATATTAACTTCTTATCCCATTTTAGTTCGAAGGGCCGAAAGACAGAAAGGTCTAAAGGTTGAAGTAGGCGGCTATTGTGCGGGGGTAGTTTGAATATTGTTATATTGTTTTCAATGGCTGCTGCAAGTATTTGCAAACTTATATGGGTTGAATGATCATCGTAAATTATTAAATCGGGACGTTCTGGACCAAGTGCCGGAATCAAAGACTTTCATATGTTTACCTTTAAATATGATTAGAGCTTTACCGCCCTCTGCATTACACATCAGGAGAATAGTTGTGTTTTCTTTACCAGGGGAACTTATTGTCCTCGAAGATGCTTTGTTAACTGCACCGACTACGTTAGATTTTCTCAGGTCTATGCATTCATCCAAGTTCCATATGTTTGAGGCTTGTCAAGACGATGAAGTTCTGTTATCGTTTATTTCAATAATTCAAAATATTTATAAAGTATGAATGGGTCTAACGCTTTTTTCCTAGCATATTCCACATTTTGAGGAATCTTGAGGCTCAAATTATGGCGTTTCTTGGAGTTAAGAAACCAATCCTCGCCAGGGACTCCGTCGTTAAAACTTGTCTTAATTTTGTTTTCCGTTAGAAACTTGCCAAGTAATTCACATACTTCTTTCCTAGATAAACCGAAGCCCCACTTTTCTAGGGTCTTCAAACCATTAGCTAACTCAAGTTCTTCTGAGATTGGAATACATTGTTTTGTTTGTTTCCCCGGATACATTTAACACGTCTGTAAAGTGTTACATAAAGTATTTTAAATTGTTTAGAAGCCCTGTATATTGAGTCGCCCAGCATTCACTTCATTTATTGCCAAAGTTACATCTGCTTTTGTATATTTAATATCAGCTACATGTCTTTTCTTGATATAAGTTTGCACCATGATGTCTTTGCACCTGAAACGACGGGGTAAATGTGTTACATATGTCACAATTTCCCCAAAGTTATGTTTCACATTTGCCCCAAGAGGCAATTTTTCACGGGGCAAATGTGATATATACAAAAAAAACGAAACCTTGACTTTTTTGTCGTAATGATACATATTCTATACAGCTCAAAAAAAAAAAACTTTAAAATACTAATACAGACTTACCTCAACAAATATTAATTTCATATAAAAATTGCTAAACACGTGTAGACTAGAGTGTTAGGTTATATGTTATGATTAGTCATTAGTCGTTGCTGCACCGCCTTCTCTGACACTGGCTGAAATAAGGACGGTTCTAATGTGGCGCTTATTTGTATGCAAGCTTAGAAGTTTCAACAGTAGATGGCGATATTGGTTTTAGATTTACGTTCAATTTATGAACCAGTCTCACATTTTCCCCATTACAGTGACGGCACGCGGGTGAAAAAGTAAGTGAAGTGCAAATGAAGCAAGAAAATATCGCAATATTTTTTTTCCAGAATTTTTTTTATATGTAGAAGAGGTAGAATATTTTTTTACGACTTACCTAAATTTTTTCACTAAATCAATTCTCCTATCCTTCATAGCAGCAAGACAATGGGCAAATACAGCCTGCGGCGCTTTTTCTTTTTTGAAGGCCATTTAGATGGCCAGACATCACACTTGCGCCATCGTAACATTGCTCTATTAATTTATGTTTATAGTCAAATTGGTCTAAAATTTGATCCAATAGAGAATATAAATTCTCCGACGTTCTATCGGAGCTGACATTACAAAATCCTAAGAATCTCTCGACTACTGAACCTTCTGAATTAACGTATCTTAAAATTATCTAGCACTGGGAGGTTTGCGTAATATCAGTGGTGTCATTCACTTGCACATACAATTTTCGTTAAAATGTATTTTATATAGTTTAGCATTTTCTTTTAAAGTGTCAGCTATAGTGCTTTGATTTTTTACAAATGTTCTTAGCGTTAATTCGCATTTTAAATGCTCCGCCGAATCTTCATGTTTATGCAAGGACCTTCAAATATTTAACATACCTGCAAATCCTCCCTTATTCCACACTGAATATTTATTGGAAACTAGTAAACAAGGTCAGCAAAACAATTTTTGTAATATTTGACTACTACATAACTATTTGTACGCCGAAAACCAGGAGATTAAAACTCTGATCTTGTTCCTTCCATCGATTAAATGGAATTTCCAACAAAATGCAAACCACATCCGTGATCGGATTCATTAAAATGTAAATTAATAAACCCGACACCAAATAAATTTGTAACAACACCATAAATAAATATAAGACAAAACCGTCAAGCAAACTGCAAAGGAACTAACCTGTTGCAGTGAAATCCGCGAAAAAAAAAGTAAACCACCACACCAAATTGAACGACACGTGGGTGTAGTGTGTATTGCGTTAGCAATTCACCGAGAGCGTTGTAAGGCGCTGGTTAACATTATTCTCTATGCGCTCGACGTCATCGAGTAGGCGTTGTCATGGCAACGTAGTAGGAAAATCGTAAACTAAACATAGCACCTCCAGCAAAGTCGAAGCGGTTTGCGCCACTGTTATAGTTGTGATAATAAAGTTCGATTAAAAGTTTTAAAAAGACATGCCGCCAACGGTCTAGTAAAATATTTATTCGAGATGTATAGTTTATTTTTTGCCAATTAGGTGAATATAAATGAATGTAAAAACTTAAATTTTAACAGATATATAATAAATATAGTTCGATGTTTGCTTGTTTATTTTTCCTGGTGAAGTAACACTTCACCTACTTCACCTGAATAGCTGCCACTGCCCCATTATCACATTTACCCCACACCACATTACTTTCATTTCCAATTTTAAATAATATAATAATAATAATTATAATAATAAGACGTTTTTATTAAATACAGTTACATATAGGCGATATTTAGCTATTATAAAGCTATTCTTACATATAACCTAAGTGTAAAGGACTTTCCATGAAAATAAAGTTATTGACAGCGCAATATAAAGAAAATCTAAGTATAATATATGCATTCTATAAACACCGACCCGCCAGAAAACAGGCACCTAACCAATTTTGAACGAGAACAATGTACCCAGGATATAGACGAGAAAAAAAAGTACGAGTAGTTTATAGTTATGTACCACTTATGAAATCATGCAAATACTTTAACTTAACTTTCTTTTTAAATGTTACTAAAGATAGAGATTTTGTAGAGGGATCAACGCTATTACATAACTTAACTGAAATATAAGAAAAAGAACGTTGAAAGTAGGCTGTCCTGTACCGTGGGATAGCCAACAAGTTTCGATGTCGTACAGACACCTGATGAAAATCAGCCCTATACATAAGTTTTGTCCTCAAGTACGAAGGAACCCCAGTTGACATAAGACGATGCAGCTAAGTTTGCCAAAAGCAGTTCATTGGCAACCATTGAAGTAGTTTTAATTTTTCTGAAACCGAGTCGTATTTTCTTATACCAAAAACAAATCTACCACATATTCTTTGAACACGTTGTATCTTATTCCTGGAAGCTACGTCAAGACAAGGTCCATAAACAACACAACCGTAGTTGAAGATTTAAAAAACGAGGCTCTCGCATAATTTTCTTTTCAAATTAAAACCTAAAATATGCTTATTTGCATAAAGTATTATCATCGTACAATATGATCTTCTCAGTAACCCTGATAGATGATCTGTAAAACGTAAGTTAGAGTCCATTATCAAGCCAAGGTTTCTCACAGTTTGTGCTAATGGAATAATATCATCATTTACTTTCGGATTAAAGTTACTTTGTAAATATATTTCACGGTATTTATGGTTTCCAAAAAGTAAGAAATGAGATTTCTTCGCATTTAATTCGAGGTTGTGGTTGGTCGAGAAATCACTTATAACATTTAAATCGCGATTAATTATGTTATTAGCCAGCTGAGATTCATGCGGGGAAAAGCTATAATAAACCTGAAGGTCATCCGCATAACCATGAATGGAGCATGCCTTAACCTTTTTAAATAAGTCAAATGTCTATACCAAAAACAAAAGGGGCCCCAGTATAGACTATAAGATATGGAGCCATTTACAGAAACCCTCTGGCTCCTACCAGAGAGGTATTTTTCAAAGAAATTAAGTGGCGTTTCATTCAGTCCAATATATTTTGGTTTCGAACATAAGATATATAATACATAATTATATCGTCTATCACTTCTAAAAGAGCAGAGGTAGTGCTGTGGGACTCCCGAAAACCGGACTGCCTTTCTGGTAGAATGTTATTGTTAGTGAGGAATGTTATGAGTTGTTTATGTACAACTTTTTCCAAAAATTTGGAAAATATTGGCAGGAGACTAATTGGACGTAAGTCAGAAAAAGCAGAAGGGCTACTTACTTTGGGGATCGGATGAACATAAGCTTGTTTCCAAGTAGCTGGAAAATAACCCGTTTCTACACTTGAGTTAATAATGTGACATATTTGTGGCAGTATATTTGGCATACAGTACTCTATCATACGACGCGATAAATCATCACACCCCGAAGCATTTGACTTGATAGAATTAAAACATTGTCTAACATCGTCGGTACTGGCCAATAGAAAATCAAAGTTACTATCGCAGCAGCACTCCAAGTCTTTATAAAATTCTGATACATGAATGCTATTATTGTTTACAAATTCAGAAAAATATTGATTAATACTATTCGGTTCAGCAAGGTTCAGTGGAATCTCCCTACTTTTATTAATTTTAATACCCAGACATTTAAGAGCCTTCCACCTTTTTTTTCAGTTAAAGCAAACATTCTTGTAGCATAGATTTTCTTTTCACGCCTAATGCAACTAAGAACAAAATTACGAAGTTCCTTGTATCGGTTATGATCATTAACAGATTCAGTTCGTCTATATTTTATTAAAGCTAAATCCCTCTCTTTCATCATTATTTTAATTACGTCCGTTGGCCAGGGAGCCAGCGGTTTACTTACTCGCATGTTCCTAACTGGAGCATGAACGTTAAAGAGTTCAGTTATAGTTTCAGTTAAAATTGTGCCAACATACATTATTTAGATCTAAATGGAAGTTACTGACATTAAAATATTTAAAATCGCGTATTCTAATAAAGTGTTCCTTAAATTTTTTTACTGTGAAATTAAAATCACCATACACGAGTTTGTGATCACTAAAATCTACATCAAGGGTACCAGCTAGCCGACATTTGTCGGGAAAGCTAACATAAATGGGATCAAGCAAGGCTTCATTAGATTCTGTTATTCGCGTGGGTTTATTAATTAATTGGCTAAGTTCATATGTATTCATGCAACTTTCGAACGGGTTGGATATATTAAAGAGGTTAATGTTGACATCCCCCAGAAGCATAAAATGATCCGCTGTGGGAACTAATATTGAGAGAATGTCATCAAGCTCCTCAATACAGGCATTAGCATTCTGATTTGGGGCTCTATAGATAACGTCCAATATAAATGGCTAAAAAACTCCAAAAATTATAGTAATCAATTTTTGGAGTATAAATTTCTTAAAATTATTTTTATTTGGCCTCCATTTTATTCCGTCATCTTTAATTAGTGTCCCACTTTTACTAGTTCACCTCTATATTACAATTTGTTACGGCGCACCATTTGAAATTAGTTCATTAAGTAATTTTTCAGGCTGAATATTTAAATATTTTATCAAACCGTCATTTTGTTCGGCCGTCTTAGATTTGTACCAAAATTTTACGAGATGATTTCTACATAATAATTGATTTTTTAACAACATTTGAGATAAATTGGATAATTGGTTTTTTTAGTAATAATTTTTTTAACGTTTCACTAGGCCGCCATTTTGTTTTGGCATACTAGATTTTAACCAAAATATTACCATGCCATCCCCGCATGAGCCTTAATTTTTGACTAAAATTTGAAGTCAATCTGATAAGTAGTTTGTAAGCTATGCCCCGAACTGACAGATAGATGAACAAACCAACAGACGGACCGACGGACATGATAAAACATATTTTTGGCATCTATGGATGCCAAAGCGCGAAAATATGTAAAACCTGAGAAGGTGGTTTTTCAAAATACAAAAATTTTATTTAACCGCCATCTTGAAATAGCACCACACTTTTACTAGTACATCTCTATACTACAATAGTTACGGCTCAAAATTTGAAATCAGTTCATTAAGTAGTTTTTCATGCTCAATTTTTAAATATTTTATTAAGCCGCCATTTTGTTCAGCCATCTTGGATTGCTACCAAAATTTTACCAGTTGATTCCTACATAATACTTGATTTTTGTGCAAAATTTGAGATAAATTGGATAAGCACTTTCTTAGTAATATTTTTTTAACATTTCACTAGGCCGCCATTTTGTTTTGCCCTAATGGATTTTTACCAAAATGTTACCAAGTCATCCACATATGGCCCCTAATTTTTGCATAAAATTTGAAGTCAATCGGGTAAGCAGTTTTTAGCTATGCCGCGAACAGACCGACGGAATCGAGAAATCATGTTTTTCGTCATCTAGAGATCCTGAAACGTAAAGAACTGAAAAAATCTCGGAGGGTGATTTTTTCAACGAATTCAATATTGATATTTAAAATAACTCAAATTGAACACAATCGGTTCATGTTAGGCTAGGCAGGAGTCATTTATAGTTTTAAAGGCTGAATGTAAATTTTTAGAGCAAAACTAGTAGTTGTATATTATTAACATACAAAATTTGAGAAAAATCGTTATTATGCCCATTAAATTAATAATAAACAACTTTTTAAAAGTTCTTTAAACATTCCTTGATCTTGAGGTATTCGAAAAGATGACACATTTCCCCTATTTATGTACTTCACATCCATCAACTCTGCAGTAAGAAGAATGACTTGCTTGAGAAGCCATTTTCAAAACTATCTCCAAAAAGTTCAATTTAAACGCACTCTTGTTCCAAATTCTATATTTTTGCTCACCGCGTACTGTGACTTACTCCGGTACTTCGGTGATCTTCGGTAAACATTGGTCGGTCTGTTATAATACTTAAAGTATCCGTCGGCTAAATCTCCGGCGCCACCCTTTGGATTTCTGTGGTAAAGGGCCCACAACCGCACACAGGTAGCTTTTATACAGTGGAGAAAGTTAACCAGAGGTCAATGCGCAAGACAGAGACAATGAACTAAAGGTAGACGGGATAGAAAGGGAAATAAAACACCAATGTAGAAAACAAAGAAATTATCCTATGTATTGCCTGTTCTTATAACATAAATAGCCTAAGCCTAGCCCCATAAGTAAACCATATGTGAAACCCTAACGAGAAAGAGAGAGAAAGAGAATGTATGCCTCAGAGAAACAAAGACGGATATACTTTGTTATGGCGAGCGCTCCGATCACGTGTTTTTGTGTTAGCGACGCGGTCGAGACGGAATCAGGATCGGTTTAAGCGGGCCACCCTTCGAAGAACGGTAATTCAGGGGCCAACGTTGGTTCCCACATATTAGGCGCGTACGCGGGTCGGTTAATCTGGTGCGGGTTATTTACATTGCGATGCCTTACCAGACGACTCATCAAGGGCGATCAGCCTAGGAAATCTCTCACTTGCTCGTATGCGTATTTATGAATGACGTGGGTGTGTGTAAGAGAGAGACAGGTAGGACAGACCAGCCCAGTACTCGGACCCAGTGACTGGCCTGAAGGATGGGATCTAGGTGTGAGAGAGACAGGTGGGATCAGATTAGTTCAGAACTAAACCACTATCTAGCCGGAAGGATGGGATTAATGGGTAATTACTGTGTGTGGGTGTGTGTGGGTAAGTGAGAGATACCTATACCAATATACCACCTGATACTACCTTTCCTATACCTACATACATCCTGACGGCATGGCAATGCGTCGCGACGGCTGCGGTCGTCGTCGCTCCCAGTAGTGGTGGCTTACCATCCTGCTGCTGCTGCTGCTGCCTTGGAGCCAGGTCGTCGACTGCAGGCTTCGAGCCGGTGGAACTCCACCGTCTGGCGAATTTACGGTGCGGTTTAGAAATAACGGGCGTATTTTTCTTAGTATTTTCCTGAAAGAAACGTCTTTTTACTACGATTAATAAGAAAGATATGGTTTAAAACGACGTACCATGCATATATTCCCCAAGAAAATTAGTAACTTCGTTACAGTACAACTATCTGTAAACACGTAGGTTTTAAATTGTAAGACACCGCGTACCTAACCACCGCGAAGGGACCTGTTGACTGACCGCTAAAAGCGGCAGTTCGTTGGTGCGGGAGGCGCGCGTCGGCAAGAGGGAAATTTATTGCGGAATAGCCAAGTGCTTGGACTATTTAGAATATATTCTAAATATAAATATATATTATGTATATATGTATATATATATATATATATATATATATATATATATATATATATATATATATATATATATATATATATATATATATATATATATATATATATATATATATATATATATATATATATATATATATATATATATATATATATATATATATATATATATATATATATATATATATATATATATATATATATATATATATATATATATATATATATATATATATATATATATATATATAGACTCTGGTTTAAGCCTCCGTTACTTTTCGAATGAT
Organism: Kuschelorhynchus macadamiae; assembly: GCA_030620095.1. Lineage (NCBI taxonomy): Eukaryota > Metazoa > Arthropoda > Insecta > Coleoptera > Curculionidae > Kuschelorhynchus > Kuschelorhynchus macadamiae. The sequence goes on along the minus strand of JAUTXW010001663.1, from coordinate 258,574 downwards.
ATTACAGTAATTCGAGAGACCCATTCAGGACTTTAATTTCCCTGTAGATAGGTTAGGAATTGCTAGTTTAGGTGTTGTTGGCGTAAGAAGAAAAATCGATTAAGCCTTTGATGACAATATAATTCATGCCATTATAGGTGGCCAATGGGGGAATCCTTGGATCCGCGCCTATGACATATAAGGGGAAGTATTACACTTACCAAAACATATTTTATGAAATGATAATCCACCAAAACCTTGTTGATTTATTATCTAAAATAAAAATTATACTTTAAAAGAATTGGCTTAAGAAACACAAAGAAAGAGGATGGAGCCGATAAAAATAATCTTATCAGCAAATTAATAAGTACAGAATGAGTAATTTGCTTCTGGTTTTGTGCCATAGGTGTTATCAAAAAGCTGATACATAATCTAAATGTAATTTATATAGTGGGCAAAACAAAAATTTATTTTGGGTAAATAATTTAGACTTAGTTATTTGTTGAGTTTTAGGCGAATTTCTTTATTATTTGTTATTTTAATGAAGTAGACTTATCTTAATTTTTATTCATGTAGGGACTATGATAGTGTCAAAAATCCTTCTCGAAACTTCTCTTAGGTTTAATTCTTTTCACCTCTCAGGATTTTCTAGAATTTTCTAGATCATTCCATCTTTTTCTAAAGCCTATATAAGCAAGGCAACATTGTGATTCAGTCTAGTTTGAGACTTTAAAGTGTAAACAAGCAAACAAACAAATTCATTAAACTTAATAATAAAAACGATAATTTCTAGCATTTAAAAAAAGGGCTAGGTCTATCTATGTCCCACAATTCAAAATTTAAATATCTGTGGGTCTCTAACCCAGAAGAAAAAATGCGAACGAATTTGGGAGTGCACAACTATGAACATTATTTTATCTCCTTATACAAAAGAACTCCTCTAGACATACCCTCCATAATAAACGCCGAACATGTCCAAAGCATAATTAACAACCTAAATACCAAAGAAGCTACAGGTCTAGATACTATCACTAACAGAGCTTTAAAAAAGGCCCCACCCATAGTTACGCGAGCAATCACAAATCTAGCAAACAATATTCTTAAATATGGCTCTTTTCCAAAATGTTTGAAGAAGGCAAAAATTATCCTCATCAACAAGAAAGGGGAAAACCCTATATAAAGAGTTAAAAAGATAATAAAGTTGTTTATTAAGGTCAGATTTATAGCACAAGTAAAAGAAAAAAGTTTATTTAAAACTTCTGCAATATTAAAGAAAATAATGGTGTTTGTTTGCCATATTATAAATGTAAAAGAACGAACGTAAATAAACGAAAAATTAAAGAATCTATTTAAACTTATGGACACATTGTCACGGTTCGGCGAGCTCAAGTCGTGTATAAAATCCTGCCTGTCGGATAGTAATTCGAATTGGGTCTAATCCCAAAAACCATGATTTCTCAAATACTCAACATTTAATAATAATTAATAATATTTTCCATTAATTTCGTACTAGTTCATTATATTACTAAGAAAGAGGAAACGAACAATTTGATTTCAGAACAGTCACCAGCACAAACCACTAGACTAGGAGCTGAGCCTTTAACAGGAAAGAAACAGAGTAGTTTTGTAAGCAAAGCTTTTGATCAGACGCTGGCAATATGGTCTCATTTTGAAGTTAATTAGGTATGGTCTACTCAACAATTTAGTAAAAGTGTCATTTTATCTTTTCTTAAAAATAGAGAGTTTCTAGTGTATATAGTTAGCTATACTTCTACAGCAAGAGAACTCAGAGAACTCTCAGCTCTCTTTACCACCATCCTTTATCTTTTCGCTGACGACACAGCAATTTCTTCTATTAACAAAAATCTGAACTATATTATCTCCAGACTCCAAAAACAATCATCGGGTCTGGTACGTTTTAATACATCTCGATTTTTTAGTTTTTTTGGTTTTGTTAGGAAGTTTACCTTAAATTTAGTATATTTAAGCAAAAAAAATGTGAATTACGCGTTTTTTTTTATTAAAAAAAAATCACAAAACTTTCCTTAATTAACCAAGAAACTTCAGAAATTTCAATACTGTTCCAATGCTAAACTGTCAATTATGAAGTTTTTGACAAAATACAGATTCTAAATTATATGCATTGTTGCCAAACTTACTTGGTTTCCTTTAAATATACAACAAATAGTATTCCTAAATTTAAACAAAACGGTTTAACGATAGTTTTATTAACAAACCTGGTGCTAACCCAACCCAGTACGAATCACAGGACCCCGAATTTTGTTGGTGCGCTACCGCGCGCTTTCTTTACAGCGATCCTAACCAATCCTAACTTTACCTAAACCGCGTTTTTATTAATTATAAGTCAAAAAATACTACAATTACTAACGATAATAAAAAATAATGCCCAATTTCCCTTCCGACACAATATGTGTAGAACTGGTTGCCTACTTAATGTGAAACTGACCCTAAATATTTTTGCTTTAATGCTGGTGCCTCCGCGCTATTGCGCTTCGGCGCCTAACCTGGTGCTAACCCTGTACCAATCCACCTAATACCTTTCCACTCTGACTTGCATCAACCCATCTATATAAAAAAAATATTACTGGCACATCAAAGAATATAACAAAATTTACTTTGACAACAGCGCTTACCGGCTGACTAAATGACATGTCGTTAAGTTAGCAGAGTTTAAATACAAAACAAACCTCATTTGTTAGAGAATTATTCATATTCATAATTTCAAAAAAAAACAATTCCAATTTAATAAATATATACTGGAAATAAACAAATCTTTCAAAATACACATATATTAACTTACAACAACAGTCACATGCATAAAATGTAACGGAATTTCAAATAAAGTGGTAAAAGTGACGTAGTGCGACTCGACAAATCAATTCTAATTTGAATTATTTTGTGCGTCCACGCTTTTTTGCTCACTAAAGGCCTCTCCCCACTAATTAAATTAAAATACAAAACACCGAAATAAACTGGTCAAAACTAAGTCTAGCTAAATACCTGGGCGTCATCTTCCACCTGATAGCAAACCGACGAACCAAAAGACGTAATAGTCCAAGGCTGACGTAACTACAAAGAAGACTCCGAACAAAATTTTGATTCTGTTGTAATTGAGATTTCGAAGTGTAAACAAGTTGACAGTGACAAGTTTAAGGTTACTTTAGTTACCTTTCTTAGCTGTAACCAGTGTTTACCCGTAGTATTTGTAAGCTGTGTTCTGAATAAAAGTTATGCATTCAGAAACTACGTGTTGTGTTGTACCGGCCAAACTGGAACTATATTTGAGGAAATTATTTCTTCACCATTGTGTCAAGAAACGACCATAACATGACGTTCTGTTTGCCTCAGATGCAAGGCGCCATTCTACTACCGCGGTATCTGTCCCGGCAGTTTCCTTGGGGTTATCAGTAATAAAACTAAAACCGAAATACCCGAACACTGAAACAAACAAGGTGTCATGTCTTTTGGTAAGCACAAGAGACACATACATGGGTGCAAAATAGGAGAGATAGCAGAATAATTCCTTGCCTCTGAAGCAAGCGTCATGTTTTGGACGTTTCTTGACACAACTGTGAAGGAGTAATTTCCCCATCTTTAGTTCTTTCGTATAACTTTTTACGACCAAGAACCGCACAGAAATGTATAGTTAGTGACACCCTTCCTACTTCCCGAATTGTGTATCGGTACCATGTACCTACTTTTTTAAAGGTCAGGTAAGACCCCGGACTTCAATGATAGATTAACGGCAGGCTGCAGAAAACTCAATTAAAGTTTAGAATATTTAACGGTGTATCAAATTTGACAGCGAGTTCCTAGATTTCTATAAGCAGCTTGTCAAATCCGAAAGCTCGGTTAAATATTCTAAACAGCAATTAACTTTTGTGCATCTGGCTGTTAACTCAAATGAGAAATTAGAGAGTAGACACAGTTAGTTAGTACTTAAGGCAGAATCCTTGATCATGTGAAAATCATAGTTTCTTTTTAGATTAGTCATGTGTTTCCAGGAATATCTGGGGTAATTTTGTAAATAATTTTTAATTTTGTTGATATAGAGGTCATAACATTATTAATGGAAAAGCGAACATCTAGAACGCAACTCTGAAATTATGATTTAATATAACTTAATATAACATTTCTTGATTCACCGAGTCACATGAATAAATGCTTTAAAAAAGGTGACACTTTATTGGCCCAAAAATATATACATTTTTGAATAAAAGCCATATTATTTTGAACCTAAGAACCAAATAATACCTTCACCCAAGAGAAAGAATTGTTTGCGAAATGAATTTTTTTTCTTGAATTAATTCCGTGCAAAACTGAATTACAAATGGGGTCATTTCTACAAGTTGATACTTTCCGGTAAGTTGATATAGAATTTGCGAAAGTATTTATGTTTCAGGCTTTTTTGAAATAACCTAGCAATAAGCCGTATATATCGATAAATAAAGAAATCCTTGTTATCTTTTATCGACCATCCAATGCTTAGGTATGGTTCAGTGGCGGCTCGTGGTAGACTTTTCAGGGGGGTCAATACATACAAACCACAAAGAGTCATCTGAAAAAATCAGGCACACGAAACAATAAAATGCCTTTGCTACTTCGCAACCGCATGTCCAGGCACATAAATCGTACATATTTCTACGAAAATAACCATTTACTTCTTTGTTTTTGTCTTTACTTTTTTGCTGAATTTTAAATTTTGGCGAAGGTCGATTACTGGTCTTAAATTCGAGTCGTTTCTCATATTCTAAAACACTGTGGCTACCTTTCTTTATCCACATTAAACACATCAAGTGACAAAAATATTTAAGTTTCCTCGGCGCTGCTGTCGACCCAAACTTTGCCAACGTAAGCCGTATATTAGCTATGCGCCCTTATGAGAATTTGATCGGGAACACTCGGGAAAAACTCGCCTCCGTTTATAACCACAAGGTCAACTCGGGCCGTCAGCCGTGATCGATTCCAACTGAAACGAAACAACGAAACCTCTCCTGAGATCGCGGTGCTAGACATGGATAGTGTGTCGCGGAATTAAGAGAACGGTCAACGAGTTTATACGCTTAGAATAATAGAGGGATTTTCGAAATTTAAAAATTGAAAAAATAAATTATGTGTTATTTTATTTATTTGTTTGATTTTGACCCAATGGAGGAGCCGCCGCTGGTATGGTTCTTTTCATTCTTTTCCATTCGTCGTTGCAAATTTGTATAACCCGGATGTCTTGAGCGCTACAACATAGTTTTTTCTTCATATAAGGATAAGATAAGCATTCTAGCTCATTCTGCCATTCCATTTTTACTACCCTACCTACGAAAATAAATTTAGTAACGACCCTAAAAGCTCTGAATTCAGAAAGAAATATCTTTTTAGCCGTCAAAAAATAAATAGGGTGTCTCATTAATAAAAAAAACATAAGTTGTGTATTTTTCGCAACTTTATGATGTCTTAACTTCCCTCGTAAATGGGAAGTATTGCAATCGTCAGAAAATCACCCTCCAAGATTTTCATGTTTCAGTGTCCCTAGATGACGAAAAACATGTTTTCTCAATTCCATCGGTCGATCTGTCCGTTTGCCGTATAGCTCATAAAATTAACTTAAAACTACTTACCCGATTGACTTCAAATTTTGGTTAAAAATTAATGGTCTATGGGGATGACCTAGTAACATTTTGGTAAAAATCCAATGTGGTGAAACAAAATGGCGGCTTAGTGAAATGTTAAAAAAATTATTATTAATAAACTACTCATCCAATTTATCTCAAATTTTGCAAAAACATCAAGTATTATGTTGAAAATAACTGATAACATTGCTGCGAATCCAAGATGGTGGAACAAAACGGCGACTTAATAAAACATTTAAAAATTCAGCCTGAAAAACTGCTTAATGGTTTGATTTCAAATTGTGTGCCATAATTAATTGTAGTATTGGGATCAACTAGTAAAATTGTGGTACTAATTCAAGATGGCCGAACAAACTAGGGGCCAAATAAAACATTTGTAATCGTGAAAAATCACCCTCTCAGGTTTTACACAACTTTACGTTTTAGCGTCCTAGATGCTAAAAACTAAGTTCTATCAATTCCGTCGGTCCGTCTGTCTATCTGTGTGTCAGTTCGCAGCATAACTTAAAGACTACTTATCAGATTTACTTAAAATTTTTATTAAAAATCGATAAATTCCTTTACCCGGAACTTCCTTCATTATGACTTATTACTTTTATTGGGAAGAGTGAAATGTGATCCAAGTTACTTCAGTACAGACAGGGCCATCTTTGCCATTGAACACTTTGGGCAACTGCCCAGGGCCCCGCGATCGATGGGGCCCCCGAAGCTTCCTAATGTATGCCAGATTGCCAACCGATATTACCGATAAATAATAATTATTTATATCTTTATTTTATAAATCAAACAGTAATTTTTACCTATTTAATTATTAGCATAGGCAGGCAACCAGTAGCACGCCACTTTTACTGGTTGCCTACCTTTTTGTTGTGTAAAAATTATTAAACGAGGTTCATCCACGTAAACCGACTCGATGCTCGATAGTAGGTACTTCCCCGAATATGACATTCGATCAGCTGGGATTATTTTGGCTTTACGTGTGCTTTATTCCTTTATTCTTCCAGTTTTTGCTCGGAAAGTAAAAGTCGAAACTCGAAACTGATAATATTTATAAACGAGGTTGTGTTGTTTTTTATGCTCGTGACTAGTTAAAATAAAATGTCGAAACGGCTGTATCTTAGCGGACATGAAAAAAGAAAAAGAGCTTCCCAACAGAAAGAAGTAATTGAAAAAATTCCAAAATTAACCTCCTTTTTTACATCAGGAGCCTCTGTAAGTACATTAAAATAAATACTAAAATATTTTTATTATCGTATTGTATTGTACCAATTTAATTTAAATGTGCCTAACTAATATTATTGTTTTACTTCAGAATCCCCAAAATTGGGTAAAAATCTAAATTTATTTAAAATTAATTAAAAAAATCGTGTAATGTCTTCATGGGGTTTTGAGCATGGGGATTTAAATTCTAATGTTTGTTTGATGTTTTAGTGAAAATACAAGATTAAAAGAGAATAGGGTGAAAATTAAATTAAATTTAAAAAATCAAATGCTGAGAAGGTTAATGTGGAAAGTAATGATCTAAAAATTCACTGTCTGTTAAAAAATCAGCTAACATTTTCATTCATAAGTGTTTAATGCAAACTTTTTACTTTATGGAAAGTAAACGGTATTTTCGGTATTATACAATTATTTTATTGTGTGGTAGTGTTTAACAACAATAAATTTAGAATATAATTTTAAACTAAAAAGTGAAACCTTAATAATTTATTTTCAGGGTAGCAATCAAATATTAAATTCCCCACACGATAAGTCGACTCGGCAACCATCGATAGCAAAAACTTCAGAATGCTCTTCTACGATAACTTCAGCTTCTATTCATTTAAGGGGGAAGAGATCAAATCAGATTTTGTAGAAAATGACTGGTCCTATGGCGAAAATGTAGAAGAAACGTCGGATAGTTCACCTAGAACTGTGGCAGTCCAACCACGAACGTTTTTTAATCCAGAAAACCTTTCACACGACCCTGCCGATTATTTTTCTGACAATTTTACGGAAGCAAATCGCGAAATTTGGATTCGAAAAGGACCTACTTATTTTCAAAATAAAGATCATGATTTTTCTAAATTATCTAGAATCTACACAGAAGCAGATGGTAAATCAGTAACTAGGTATTTTAATAAAACATTATTTAGTCGTAAATTAAAAAACAATGAGTGCGTCGAAAGAAAATGGTTGCTTTACTCTCCTTCAAAGAAATCTGTATTTTGCTTTTCATGCTGCTTATTTAACTCTTTTGATGTTAGCTTATGCTCTTTAAGTGGATGTAATGATTGGAAACACATTAATAAGATTGTTTTAACACATGAAAAAAGCCCAGCACATACAAAATCAATGATGAGTTATCTGGCACGAAGTCAAACGGTTGGTAGAATAGATACAGAATTATTATCTCAGTATCAAAAGGAAGTGGATTACTGGCGAAATTTACTTAAACGAATTGTTGCAGTCGTAAAATTTTTGTCATCGAGAGGTCTTTCGTTTCGTGGTGACAATGAAATCCTTGGATCTGCCAACAATGGAAATTATTTAGGATGTGTCGAGTTATTAAGTGAATTTGATCCTTTTCTTGCAGATCACTTAAAAAAATATGGTAATCCTGGAAAAGGAAACACTTCCTATCTATCAGCAAATATCTGTAATGAGTTTATTGATGTAATGGGAAAACAGGTCCTAAACAAAATTATAAATGAAGTTAAATTAGCAAAATATTTTTCCATTAGCGTTGACAGTACACCCGATCTGTCTCATGTTGATCAGTTAACTTTTGTAATTCGATATGTAAAAGGCCATGGTCCTGTTGAAAGGTTTCTAAAGTTTATTCCTATTAAAGAGTATAAATCGGAATATTTAGCTGACACCATCCTAAATTTTTTAGAGAATCATGATATACCTATAAAAGATTGCAGAGGACAAAGCTATGATAATGCTTCAAATATGTCGGGGAAGTATACTGGTCTACAAGCCAGAATTAAAGAGAAATGTGAGTTTGCTACCTTCGTACCATGTGCGGGACATTCTCTTAATTTGGTTGGGGTCCAAGCCGTTGGGTGCGTATTGGAAGCAACAAATTATTTTCAAATGGTTCAAAAACTGTACAATTTTTTTTCGGGTTCTACCTACCGATGGAATATTTTGACTAAACACTTAGGTTTCAAAAGAGTCATTAAAAATCTTTCACAAACAAGATGGTCTGCACGAGCTGATGCAGTAAGCGCCTTACAGGAAGGATATAAACAAATTATTGAAGCTTTAATGTCTCTGGCAGATGATACGGAACAGCCACGTGAGACTAGACACGAAGCCCTTAGTCTTTTTAAAATAATGAAAAATCTAGAATTTATTCTAATGACCGAAATTTGGAGCTCTATATTAGAAAGAATTGACAAAACAAGCAAATATCTTCAGAAAGAAACAGCAACAATGGACGTTGCAACTAATTTATTTATTTCTCTTGATTCTTATATAAATAATCTCAGAGATAAATTTGATGAGTTCGAATCGTCTGCCAAAAGAAAAAATCCGGAATCTGACTACAAAGACTTATCTAAAGCAGAAGCTCTCGCGAAACATTTTTTGATGGCCCGGCCCCGTCAGTTCAACTAAGTGGGAAAAAGAAATTTGAAGTAGAAACCTTTTTTCCCATAATAGATACCCTAAGCTTGCAGCTAAAACAGCGACTAAATTCGTATAAGGACATTAACGACCGATTTGGTGTATTTTCACAACTGGAAACTTTAAACCCCGAAGATTTGAAAAAAAAATGCAAAGAATTTGCTGACTTCTATCATGAAGACGTTAACGAAAAAGAGCTGGAGACAGAATGTTTACATTTCAAAGAATACCTAAAAACCGCTCAGTCCAGTGAAAATAAGGATACTAACAGTATTTCAGCAATATATCGTCTGCTGAAAGAAAATAAAATGGAAGAAACATTTCCAAATATAGAAATAGCACTAAGAATATTTTTGAGCATGATGGTGACTAATTGTAGTGGTGAACGGTCATTCTCAAAATTAAAAATAATAAAAAATGAATTAAGAACCAGAATGCTTCAAGAAAGATTGAGTAGTTTGCCGCTGATGTCCATAGAATCGGATGTGTTAAAAGAATTAGACTTTGACGAAGTAATTAATGATTTTGCTCATCTTAAGGCCAGAAAAGTTCCACTTCAATTATTATAAACTTTATAGTAGTATAATTTGTGTCAGTTTGTGTAGTTTTAGGTGAATATAAATAGAGTTTCTGTTTTCTGTTTCTGTTTTATAATGTTTTTGTTATATTAGAAAAATTTTTATAAAAAATAAATACATATATTTATTTAAAATTCAATAATTCTATATTTATTAACGTTTCTACTACAGTTTTTGTTTGCATTGACCAATGTGATAGGGGCCCCATTACCCTAAAGTGCCCAGGGCCCCCAATAGGTCAAAGACGGCCCTGAGTACAGAGTCACAGTATATATGTGTTACATATACTGTCTCTTCATTTTTATTGGGCGCCATTTCCTACCAATATGTTTACCACTTCCTTTCTACCTATGCCACACTTGAGTTTTGGGCATAATTTAAAATAAATTCAATAAGTATCCCATTTACATTTAATTTTTCTGCAAAATTTAAAGTCAATTGAACAAGATTTTTTTACGTTGATTTTTTTGAAATTTTATTTGGCGGTCATTTTGTTTTTCCATCTTAAATTGAAACCCATATTATCAGTTTTTACTTACTCCTTTGGTCCTCAGATATCCCAGATATTAAGTTTCTGAATGGTTTTCATTAACCACCCTCTTGTTGTTATGTCAGAGTGGTGTATTAATTGGGGTTAGGATCCAGTAAAAAAACAAAGGCCCTTTTTTAAATTGCCGACGTTTCGTCAATTTACTGTTGCATCCTCAGGACACAGGCTTTATATCCTGCATGAAACCCATATTAGTCTTTACCTACTCCATTGGTCCGCAGGTAGTTCTTAAGCCCAACTAATACACTACTCTAACTTAAAAACAAGAAGATCGTTAACGAAAACCATTTGGAAATTTAATATCTGGGAAATATCTACGAACCAACGGAGTAGTTAAAGACTGATAATATGGGTATCATGCAGGATATAAAATGTATGTGTCCTGAGGGTGCAACAATAGAGGGCGAAACGTCGACAATAAAAAAAGACATTTGTTTTTTTTACTGGATCCTAACCCCAAATAATACACTACTCTAACATAAAAACAAGAGGATCGTTAACGATAACCATTTATAAACTAAATATCTAGGAAATATCTGCGGTACAACGCCAACGTAGTAGATGAAGACTGAAAATATGTGTTTCATGCAGGATAAAGAATCTATACATGTGTCCTGAGGGTGCAACAATTAAGTTGCAAAACGTCGACTAACTTAACATTATTCCGCCATATAGGATTTTTACCAAAATGTTATCAGGCCATCCCCATATGACTCTACCCTTAATTTTTGGTCAAAATTTGAAGTTAATCGGGTAAGTAGTATTTAAGCTATGCCGCGAACTGACACACAGACCGACAAACGGACCGACGGAATTGATAAGACATGTTTTTTTTGGCATCTAGGGACGCTAAAACGTGAAGATATGTAAATCCTGAGAGGGTGATCTTCACGATTACAAAAAATGTATTTAGCCGCAAATTTGTTCCGCTATCTTGAATTAGTAACACAGTTTTACTAGTTGAGACCTATACCACAATTAGTTATGGCACACAATTTGAAAATCACTCTATATGATACGAATCCAAGATGGCGAAACAAAATGGCGGTTTAATGAAATATTTAAAAATTCAGCCCGAAAAACTAATACATTGATTTCAAATTGTGTGGCATAATTAATTGTGGTATAAGGGCCAACTAGTAAAACTGTGTTACTAATTCAAGACGGCGGCCAAATAAAATGTTTGTAATCGTGAAAAAACCACCGCTTTAGGTTTTACATATCTTCATTACATCTTTCAAAAGCTCTTTTAGTGCCACTCTATATAAAAAAAATAAGTTTAATTGATAGTCATAGAGGTACCTAATAAATAAAGTGAAACTAGACAATCGATTTTTTCAACAAATTTCATATATATTGCAATTTTGTCCCATATCGGTATTTTTTAATGTCTTACGTAGGTGAAAATCCTGCTGGTTTCATTCTCACCGTCGTTTTTGGCGTTGCTAATTTGGCTATGATTATAGTCGGGTCAATATTTCAGGCAAGTGTGAATAAGAAATATAGGCGCTTAAATAAAGGTATGTACAACTGATACTTCATTTCATATTGCAGATATTTTTTTTGAGCTATCATTATGGTTTATATCTAAAAAAAACAACCGTAATATATTTTTGGAGGTTTAGTAAGAATAATCGGTAAATTTACTTTTCCCGTAACTTCTCTCGTTATCGCCTTCTATCAGAAATAGTAAAGTATGGCTCAATTTAGTTCCTCACAAAGTCTTTAAAACACATACCAATTGTATTTTCTTTCATTTCGGTTTACCCTTAGAAGAAGTCACTCATTTTGCTTAGAACAGTGAAAGATAACACAATTTATATATATATATATATATATATATATATATATATATATATATATATATATATATATATATATATATATATATATATATATATATATATATATATATATATATACCGGGTGTTCAGTTAAGGGCGTACACTATCTATATCTCAAGAACCCTTGACTGCAGCCAATTGGAAAAAAAAAATTCATGACTAAAATGGCAACGAGGAATCGTCCAAAAATATTTTTAACTATGCAAATTGGCCGTAAGGGGGCGCAACTGTCAAAATGAAAATACAAATTTAAAATTTGAGCAAAATTACTAAATTAAGATATAAGTTTTATAACGTCATTGGAAAGCTGAGTCAATTTTCTATGAATTCGCTTTAAGCCAAATTTTCATTGGGTTAATAATAAGGGTGGGGGAAACAAATGTGTGTTGTCATATTTAAATCGCTATATCTTGTACACTTCTTAACCAATTTTAATGAACAAGGTGTCATATGAAAGATAATTTTTACATCTCTTAATGGACTTCTGCAGTGATATAAATTAGTTTTAAAAAAAGAAGTCAGATGGCGCTATCCAATGTGGTTAGAGTTTTCTTGAAATTTTTCTAAAATTTCAAATGGATCGGTATGCTTTACCTTATAAATTATAAAAGTGAATTATAAAATCTACATTTTGGCGAAAACCGCATATCGAAATCTTTATTCGTTTCGGAGTTGTTGCTAAATAACTGGTGATAAAAGAAGCAAAAACAAAAAAATCGAGTTTTATGAAGTTAGTATCTGACAAATAAATGATATTATGGAATTAATTAAAGCATGTTAAAGGTTCACTTAATAACCAGATTAAAAAATCTTAATTGAACTAATTGTAAGTAGTAATATTTTTATTTGCCTTCCATCACAATTTATCAAGGCTTTGGACTGGTCCAAACTTTAGCAGACTATTAAAATTTGGAGCGTGTTTAAAGGCCAACGGGCCATAACAAAGCAGAATAACATAACGAGTAACGTATGAAAAACCTTCGTGGCAAAAATACGAAGAAACAGGTAACGAGTAACAAGAACAAGAACAAAATTTTCAGAAAAATTAGGCATTTATGGGATATGTTCAAAATGTTTTCCATCATTCTGAATACAGCGGTACAGCCTTTGTTGTGTTGACGAGACAGCAGTTTTAATTTCCACCACGGATATGCTGTTTATAGCCGTTCTAATTCTCTCGATCATATTTTCTCGCGTTGTTGGTCGAGTTTTGTAAACGACTTTTATTCTTCCCCATAAATAAAAATCGAGACAAGTTAAGTCCGGTGACCTGGCTGGCCAAAGAAATAAACTTCCTCTTCCAATCCACCGGAAAGGGAACTGCTGGTCAAGGTAGTGACGCACTTGGTTTGAAAAATGGGCA
>JAUTXW010001663.1:0-240000 GCA_030620095.1 Kuschelorhynchus macadamiae | reverse complement strand
ATTCAATAAGTATCCCATATTTACATTCAATAAACTGCTTCAAAATAATTAATTCTCTGTTCAATACCGGGTGTCAAAAATATCTAATATTGCAATTAATATTTGAAAAACTACAGAACTCATATTTTTCCAAAATTAACACATCAATGAAGTTATAGTAGGAGAGCCAGCACTGATTCCAGTGAACAAGATTTATCAAAATTTTAACTTATGCAGTTCGACTTTGGGCTATTGGGGTATGCCAAAAGTGCCCGTTTGTCTCCGTCTGTCATATTACTTTGTACAGGGGGCGACATTGTGAAGTACTATACAGGGCGTTTCCTAATTGCGTGCTAATGTTAAAGGGGGGTGATTCTTGGCCTTTTTAAGAAAAAAGTTTAATATGAACCTAAAAGTCTTAACTTTGGAGATACAGGGTTTTAAAAAAACATTTTTTTAAAATCCTAATTCTGATGCTATTATAGATAAATAACTGTGTTAAATTTGATACACGTCTTTTATGCATAAAAGGGCATTTTTTATTAACAATCAATTTTTGAAATTTCTACCAGTGGCGTGCATATGTAATTAACTTGGGTAAATCCGTATGTTCCTTAATGCATAGAAGACGTGTATCAAATTTCATGCAGTTATCTACAATAGCATCAGAATTGGGATGAAAATGTTTTCTTTTTAAACTTTACCATCCTGTATCTCAAAAGTTAAGACTTTTAGGACATAAAAACACCCCCTTTAACATCAGCACTCAATTAAGAAACGCCCTGTATAGTACTTCACAATAACGGCCCCTGTATAAAGTAATATGACAAACGGAGACAGACGGCCGTTTTTGGCATACCCGAGTAGCCCAAAGTCGAACTGCATTAATTAAAATTTTGATAAATCTCGTTCACTGGATCTGATGCTGGCTGCCCTTGTAAAACCTGGACTTGTAAATCGTGTATCACTATACTGGGTGGTACAATAATAGTGGACGTAGGCAGTAGCCCGGGAACCGTTAATGACAGAACTCAAGAAAAAATATATTTATAGGTAAATCGATCAAGAAAAATCAAAATTAAATTTTAAAATTCGAAAGTTCGCCGTTTTTGCAACACAAAAGAGATATAGAAGTGCGGTACACGAAAGAAAACAGACAAATATAGATAAAGGTTCATTAAGCATAGTTACATTTTTTAATTATCTGAAGTGCGTATAATCAAAAAGGAGTGCCATATTATTTAAAGAACGACGGGACACCATTGGTTTAAAGAGATTTCTTGGCCGACCTTCCTAAACCGATTGACTCCGCCCGGTTTTCTTTCGTGTCCCGCTCTTTACTTTTAGTTAAGAGAAACTTATTTGATGTAAAATCTCTAGGTAAGATAACCATAACCATCTGTAAATTTACCTTGGTAGTTCAAGATTTAGGGATTCCATATTCATTACTATACATTTTGGGACAGCCTTGCGGAGCCGGAACGAGATTTTGCGGAGTCGCCTTTTTGTCTATTAGAAAATCTATCAAGTACAAGGACCAAAAAATGTACTACAACCAACTACTAATCATAAAGGATATACAACAATAATTATGTGCGAAGTTTGATAATAATGAGGAAGTGTAAGAATAACTTACTACTCTGTATTTCCGGGATAATTTATTAACATCTCGGAGTACGGGATAGGCTGGCGGAGTCCGGTACCCTACGAGATCTGTTTTCTTTCATATTGGTAATGTTTATTTCCTTTTAATTTGTAATTTTACTGAATTAAAATAAATGTATTTTTTACATCCTTTTTAACGTTTTACGTTTTGCTTTTACTTTGTAGTTCTTCAAAGCTAGTAAAATTTTACTACTTCCGATTTTATCTCGTGTGTTTTAAAAAGTTTGTGTTATCTTAGTGCCACTCTATAGAAAACATAAAAAATAAGTTTTATTGATAATCACAGAGGTACTTCATGAAAAATCGAAGTGGGATAATCGATTTATTGAATACATTCGTATATATTTTGTATCATATCAGCACACTATTGTTGGGTGTTTAAACGATCAAGATTTTTTTTTAAAAATGGACGACGACAATACAACAGGGGTAATTTTTAGCATCGTTTTTGGCATTGCTAATCTGGTCATGATCACGACATGGGCGGTATTTCAGGCAAGAAAGAATAAAATGTACAGGAAGTTAAACGAAGGTATGTACTACTAGGTATATACAATGCACAGATGCTACGTTTTTCTTTTGAAACATCATTGTATCAATTGTATGTATATACGAGTTATATTGTCTAAAGAAGCAACTGTGATCATAGTTTTGGCGTGTGTAACGAGAATTGAATTGAATTTTTTTTACAAAATATTTAAGGTTTTCATTTTAAACTTAACATGATTGAAGACTTACCGGTCATAATAGTTGAGTGCGACGCAATTTTGTTCTAACGCCTTGTATAAGCCGCTGGTAAGCCTGTACGTCAATTTCACGAGGTTTAGTTCGGTTCCTGCTCCTCCATTTGAGGCTGCCAACCATTCTCGAAAACATTTTAGGTTAATAAGCCCCAAAATGTATGTTGTGCCTTTCCAACCATTTTGTCAGGCGAAAAAATGATATCATTCTTTTGATGCTGTACGTTGATAGAGTTAACCAATTTCGGCAAGCAAAGATGAATATCAGGGGCGTGCGGTGAAATTTTAAGAAAGGAAAGCAATTTTTAGAAACTTACCTATTTGTAATGTAATTCGATTCTCCGATCATTTTTTGCAAATTCGTCAATGACGTCATCATAAAAACGTCGATGCTCCGACATATTTTGGAGAAGTTTATTTTCAATGGACAACAGCGATGTATGCGAAAGTCTCTCCTGCAGTGGCGGCTCGTGAGTATATTGAAGGGTGAGGCTACATGAGGTTAATTTTGTTTAAATGTGAATAAATTTCCACGTCACCCATGAGGTATTATTCTGCGACGCGTTGACCTTTTTTTTTTAATGGAGGTCATCGCCAATAGCCCTACTAAACCATTAAAAACTAAAAAAATAAACTCTAAAAAAAGTAAATAAAAAGTAAACAAAACAAGTAAAATATGTACACCAATCACTAAAATATAGCGGTGATTGCGATAATAAAAACATAATTTAGTTTATTAAAACTTAAAATAAATAGTTGTATGAAATAAGATAAAAAAACTACTTTTTGTACATTAAATCTATACGTCTGTCTTTTAAGGTTGCAAATTTATATATAATTTGGTGGTAAAAGTTTTGGTCTTCACTAAGTTCTGACAGTAATTCCTGCTCTATTGACATCATTGCTAAACCCGAAAGCCGTTCTTGTGTCATTGTGTTTCTTAGGTAGGTTTTGATCCGTTTAAGACATGAAAAATTTCGTTCGGCCGATACACTTGTTGCGGGAATAGTTAAAACTAAATTAAAAAGCTTATATGCTTCCGCAAAAATTGCTTTAAAATCTTTAAATAACAAAGCTAGACTTTTTTCGACATCTAAATTTGAAAATTGTTCATCCCTATACAATACAGAAAGCTCATTCTTTAATCTATCTCTGTCAAAAATGTTTGGATAATTTTTTAATAAATTATTTAATAAGTCGTCTGGAAAGCATTTAACATATTCCGAATATTTTGTGCAATCGACTAAAGCAAAGAAATTTAAATTATTTAAATTTTCAAACCGCGTCCCTAATTGAAGAATTATACAATCTATTATTTCGAAATATAATATTTTATATTTAGTAAAAATATCAAAGTCGCTAGAACATTGCCCTCGACGTGTGTTAGTTGGCAGAATAGTGGCTTTTTTAGCAATATTGAAAAGTTCTTTGAAATGGTCCTCGTTTCTAAATTCAATAATTCGTTGCTTGGCAAGGTTTATTTGCGAAATGCAGTAATTTATATCTAAATGCTTTAACTGTAATATTTGAAACAGTACATCAGTGCAACTAAAAATTTGTTTATAAATATGCGTTAAAAGGCAAAATTCGAAATCATTAAAATGCTTTAGAAATCCTTTTGCACCATTAATAGATTCTGTTCCAGAACTTAAGTCATTAATAATAGTTTCAAATACTATAATTAATTTGTCCCATTCATTAGCCACTAAGTTTAAAATTTTAGACCGTGTATACCATCGCGTTTCTACAGCTCGCGGAATTCTTTTACCTACTATCTGATTAAGCACAAAAGACCGTTTTGGTGATTGGTGGAAATAATTTGGTATTCCTAATAAAGTGGCAAAAAATATACGACTTTGGGTAATCAGTTTTGTTCCCTGTTGTAAAACTAGATTTAATCTGTGGGCGCAACAATGAGTAAACATAGCTAGAGGAGCAATAGATCTAACTTTTGTTTGAAGCCCATTTATTTCACCTGCCATAACACTAGCCCCATCGTAACACTGCGCGACCAATTTATTTTTAAAGTCATAAGGCTCTAAGCTGTTTTGTATTAAATGAAAAAGGTTCTCTGCTGTTCTATTATCGCTAACGTCAAAAAATCCTAAAAATCTTTCTTTTAAAGATCCGTTGGTCACATACCGAACTGTTATCGAACACTGTGATTTTTCTGTTATATCAGTACTATCATCCGCAATTACGCCAAAAAAACAACAATCGGTGTCATTGATTTCTTTTTTTTATATATTCTTGAATATAGTCATGTATGCAACCAATTAGTTTATTTTGTATAGTCTTAGATTGTCCCGTAAAAATATTACTAAATTTAGCACAATGTTCAGTAAGTTCGGCATTTCTTTTTATTAAGCATGCAAATATTTCCTTAAAATTGCCACGATAAAAGAATCTGTTGTTTCATTATGACCTCGAAATGCCAAGTCCTGTTTACCCAAAGTAATAGTAACATCAATTAAATAATTTAATAATAAACGGTAGTAGTTATAATAGGGGAGCGCCTCCTCCTCCTCCTCTTCCTCTCTCTCATGTCCCTCATTCTTAACTTCCTCCCCTTTTATTCTCATTCGCATCATATTTTTTAATTTTTTCTCTTTGTTCTCCCACATTTGATTTTGCATTCTTAAGTCTTATAAATAGGTGCATCATGATCATTTTAGTATGCCGAGACACATTTACTAAGCTGTGCTCGAGTTGCGTAAAAAGTTATTTTTGAATTTTTCCACCAATTTTGTATAAAACAAAAAGAAAAAATGTGTCAAGTAATAAGTGAATTATGTGTAATCGCGAAAAATTAACTACAACTATCAGACAGTTAAAAGTTAAATATCTCAATTTCTTTGAAGTGATTTCGAAAGATGAATACACTAAGCTGTTTTATCCACTGAAACGAGATTATTTGGAAGCAATTGACTGTTGTGATGATTATTTAGAAGGAATTATAAGCCTTATTACGTTTTTCAATACATTTGGGAAATCATACTTTGTAGGAGAATTAAGCCACCTAATAGAATTTATAGGAGAAGATTGCCAATTTATACCTGCTATTATTGCAACCCAAAAGAGGTTTCAATTATACGAAGATAAAAAACAGGTATTATCAAAGAAAGTTAATCCTATTCGCAAGAGACGTCCCCCTACATATTTAAAATATTATGTTAAATAAATGAAATGGCTGAGTTGCTGATTGCAGTTAAATTATTAGAGGAGAAATTTAGTAATCTTTCAAAAACCTATTTCTCATATTGTATGGCAAGTGGTCCGGAGTGGATAGACTTTTATTGTAATCAATCTGAGGAATTCGTAAAGGCTGCCCTCTGTTGCAACAAATACATTGAAACATTAAATTTTTTTCAACTTATTCAAGATCTAAAAGATATTGGCTTTGGTTACTATTTAAAAGACTTGAAGCAATTTATTGACGAGGATACTATTCTTCAAGAAATTGAAAAGGAAGAATAAATTTAATAATATTTACAATGGAGCAAATGGTTACTGAAATGTATGAAGAGTTTATTATATCTGCTGCATACTTCCAATATTTATCAATTGTAGGCGAAGAAGACGCAGAAGCACAAGATTTGTCAGCATATGTTAATAATATAGATCGAATGAAACAATGTAAATTAGCCGCTAAATTTTGTAATGATTATTTAAAATATAAAAATGAGTATGAACTTTTAAATGAATTTAGAAAATTAGATTTAAGGTATCATATTAATTGTATTCAATCATGGTGGGTTAATGCAAAATAAAAAGGTAATTAAGTTTTTTTTTATATTTTTATTCATTCATAAAACAATTGTCATATAAAAATAACACATTTGTCAAAGCACACATACAAGGTGATTTTGAATGATAGAAGCATTTTGGTTCCATTAGCTTTAGCGCTGGTTGTTCATCGATTTCAATCACATGCTTTTTAGAATATTTCTGTATAAAATCCTTTTTTTCGCTTCCTTTTACAAAAACAAAATCTGCTTTCTTCGTAAGTGTTTCAATTATTTTTGGGAAATGATGTAATGGAGTAAATCCATTATTCCAATGTATACAATGATAATTTTTCGTTAACCATACCGCCTGCTTGTGACAATCAGGTGAAAGAAACTCCATTGGAAAAGGCTTTTTAAAAATGTAATGAGTCATTTCATAACCATCAAAAGCTGCAAGCTCTTTCGGTATAAATTTATTTTTTTCATCTTTGAATCCTTGAATATCTATAACCAATCTCATATTTTCAAAGCAGCAAATTTTTTAATGAGACTTTTTTTACTTGAATAATTTGCAATTTCTTCTTTCAGTTGATTAATTTTAAAAATAAATTTTTCAATTTGTAGTTGTAGTTTTGATGTCATGATTAAAACTAAAAGCTTTTGAAAATTTCTTTAAATTAAATCGAAATATGAAAATAGTGGGGATAAAGTTTATAATTGTTTCACAATTTTAGTAAGAGGGTTGTAGCTAAATAATTTGTCATGTAAAATAAGACAATAAGCAGAAGTATCTTTTTTAATTGCATTGTGTGTCTCAAATTCAATTCTCATTACTACGGATCCCGTTTGAATTGTTTCTTTTTGATGGGAGCAATCAATATGTGTAATAGGACTAATGTTTTTGAATTGTTCAGGATTAAAAATGGGTTCATTTGGAACACCATAGTAAGACTGTCTAAAGTTGGCAAACATTTCGTATAAAGCAGAAAATTTGTTTTCTTCGAAATTTAAGTACAAATCGTGATAAGGATATCTTTCAGAATTTAAATATACTCTAATATTTGACAAGGTAATATTGTCAAATTTACTCATATCTTTAACAATTTTCCCTTTTCTGTTTTCTTGAAAGCCAATTACAACATGACGAGGAGCTTCTAGTTTACTAGTTGTTTTTACCGGCCATGTGTGACGGGTTGTTTCGGTTAGAGAAGAATATTCAACAAGTTCCCAACTCCTGAATCCTATCAATATATCTTTATTTGATTCTAATATTTTTGATAGAGCAAGTTGTTGTGGCATATCAACTAGAATGTGAGGAACTTTCCAATAAATTTTATCGAAAGTAACCAATGGAGTGTCAGGAGCAGTAACAAGGTGTGCCGGATCTTCTTTGAAAATAACACCATCTAAATCATCAGTTGATCTAATAAGAACCAATTCCTGTTTCATATTCATAATAATTTTTCTGTAATCTTCAAAAAATCCTAAAAGCATTTTTAGTGGTATGGATACGGAGAATTTTCCATCATTATCAACTAAAATTGTATCACCTTCTTTCCGATGTGGAAACCAACCTGCATTTTCCAGTTTTAAACTTTCGTTGGTATTGTGAGAAAGGTAGCTTTTTAAGGTTGATGCTAATCCAACATTTCTTATTGAATCTATAGTAATTCCGTTTAGTTCATAGCGGATTTCTCTGAACAAAAAGGCTATACCATTGTTAATAAATAGCAATTCTTTCTTATATTTACCTTCTGTATTAGTTAATTTTCCTTCGATATAAAGTAAACTATCTGATGGTAGAGTGTAAGCATCGAGTTCTTGAATTGGGATCCTTATTTCATCATTGTAATCGAATTTTGAAGAAATATATGGTTGATATGTGTGAAGCTCAGAACTGACGATGGAATTGTCTACATAAAGCTTTTCGTTTACGTTTAATATGTTCATTATTTTAAAACAGTGAAACCCAAGGATGTGAGAAATTTACGATTATCTCGTCTTAACTTGTTGGTGTTGGATTTGATACTGAACTGTTGTTTAGGCTTTTTCTTTTTATAAGTTTTTACTTTGTTGATAGTGGTAGGGGTAAGTCTCATCCCAAGGGCTCTATTATATCTAACAACCATTTTATATTTCACTTGTTTGTAAATGTAACCTTACTGTTATAGTTTCTCCTCTAAAACTGATAAGTTCTCCGTCTTGATCAACTATTTTAACTGTTATATTGTTAATTGCTTTGACGCTAACTGGAAAATACAAAATGGGCAAAGGAGATTCAACTATTTTATACCCTGGAGCTACAGTTGGATAAAACTGGTGAATAATATGAACAGGTTTACCATTATTGTAAGAACCGACACAAATATTACAGTCAATACAAATAGCATTCACCTTAGTTATTTTTGCAACATTATCTGATTCTTCCTCTTTCATAGCTTCTAGTATCCTGCTATTAAAACCCAACATTTTTCCTATCGAATCTTCCTTGGTAAAATCAATTATTCTACTACACATTAAAAAAGTTTTTAGAGTATAAACATTTGCTTTTAAAAGAAAAAAAATTTTTTCATTCGGAAATAAATCTTCTATACTTTCTCTTATGTATGTTTCTATATCTGTAATGTCATAAGTTCCGTCGGGAATAACAATTACTTTTTTATCTATATAAAATTTATTATATCCTTCTTTTATATTGGGGATAGTCATAAACGTTTCAAAATCAGCTAAACCCAGGTAATATTGTTTTTCATCCTCTAAATATATGGGCGGATTAAAATCAGCAGACAAAACAGAACTGTTTCCTGATATGGCAATTGTGGTAGACATTGCAGTTTATTTATGAATGAGATATTACAATAAATAATGAGTTTATATATTTTTTTGCAAAAATTTTAGGGATAGTTGACCACAGTTATATGAATTAAATTTTTGTTTATTTTCATAAGTATAAAATACATCCACTTTGCCATTCGAATTAAAATATTTGAGAAGTTCAAAAGGTGGTTTTAAATTTCCATAACTATCAAAATATATTACATTTTTGTTATTTTTAATATAAGCAGTCCAATGAGATCCTTTATTTTGTTTTTTATCCAAATTTACAATACCACATTCTTTCAGATTATTTTTTTTTGGAAGTTCATCGAGCATAAAAACACCTCTAAAGCCAGTTATTTTAAACAGCTTTACATATTTAATAATATCATTGTTCGTAAGTGCTCTTTTTGGAAAACTTATTTTGAGTTTTTTTTTTTTGTCTGATTGCTTTCATTTTGACGGATCCTCCTTTATAAGGTCTAATAAATAGTCCCTTTCCTTTATATGGTCTAATATATAATCCTTTCCCTTCTTTAGAAGCATTTTCCATTGCAATATTATGTCTATGTATTTCTTCTAGTTGCTGTTTAGCTGCTTTAGCATCATTTACTGCCTTAGCAATTCCTGCCGCGCCTCCACCTAGTGCACCCAGGGCGCCAAGAATGGGAAACAAAAGAGGTAGAAATCCTCCAATTTTTTTGGGCGTTCGAATGATACGTTTTTTTCTCAATTTAAGTTTACCCCCTTTTGTATTTTTTAATCCCAAACCGAACTTTCTTTTACCCTTCATTATTCCTGCAACACTTAAAGCTGCAATTTTTTCACCAATAGAAGAATCTTTAGCTTTTACCCTATCCCAGGCTTTTTTTTCTAATATTTGGTCAGATATGTGTCTTTTTGATAAATCTTCAGTCTGAGAGTAAGATATATCATGTTCTTTGCAAGCGGAATCCAATGGATTTATACCAACGTCCCCTCTAGTTAATCTTTTTTCCAAGTTGGTGCCGGGACCACAATAATTATATCCTGGTATATGAACTTCGAAAGGTAGTTTGCTAATTAATTTATTTACTAAACCAGAGCCTTTTCTATTACGTGTTTTAATAGTTTTTTTCAACTTATGGCGACCCACAGTCATTGAAGTTCTTTTTATACTAAAAGCACATTGACATTTTTCTGGTATAAATACTTTTACAGCTAAAAATATTTACTAGTGTGATTAAGAATGAGGATTGAAAAACAAAAATTCTCATTACCAGTAAATAATCATGATGAAAAAATTTTAAGTAAACAGTTGAGAAAGCATTGTGACTTATTTTGCGGTGGTTCAAAAAGAGGGCTTATAGTTGGTTGCAGTGGTAGCGGTAAAACCAACGTTATGCTTACACTGCTCGAGCATCCAAATGGAATTAGGTTTGAAAATGTCTATGTTTATTCAAAGTCATTAGATCAACCAAAATATGAATATTTAAGAAAGTTGTTAAAACCTATGAAAGAAATTGGATACTTTGAATATGATAGCGATGAGAACATTATTTCACCTCATGAGATAAAGCCAAATTCCGTTATCATTTTTGATGATATTCCTTGTCATAATCAATCTATTATTAGGGACTATTTCACGCATGGAAGGCATAGAAACACCGATTGTTTTTTTATTTTTCAAGGATATTCCTCAATCCTTAAACGTCTAATTCGAGAAAATGCAAACTTATTAATTTTATTTAAACAGGACTATTTGAGTTTAAAACATATATATAATGACCACTGTATATTGGATATGACATTTGATCAGTTTAAAAATATTTGTGCTAACTGTTAGATGGATCCATATGGCTTTCTTGTAATTGACAAAGATTGTGAAGTAAATCACGGCAGATATAGGAGTAAATTCGATTCCTTTATATATTTATAAAAGTAAAAAATTTGCAGTTTTATTTCATTTAAAACTTGTACAGCATGGATAAACGTTTAGCTCGAGAATTAATAAGATCGAGACAAGCCGTGAAGCAGAAATATCAAAGCTTGAAATTAGCTACTTCTACTGCTCAGTCCGAATTAGAACAAACTTATAGACCAATAACACAACCACTTAAACAGCTAATTTCAAGTATTGGTAAATCCGAACCATTCGATTTAAAAGAAGAAAGAGTTTCAAAGTATGAAGATTTCAAAACACCTACAAAGCTTTATAAAACATCAACTCCGACGAAAAATATTCAGAAAACAGGAAAAACTCCGTCACTCCCTACAGAACTACCAACATTTTTAAATGACAGTAGTATCACTTCTTCCTCTCCTGTAGTACAACCATTGTCATCAACTGTTATAGCAGAAACTTCAGATCCTTCTAGTGACACAACAACAAATTTAAACTTGTCAGACATATTGGAACAAACTAGAAAAACAATTCAAACCTATGTTGGTACACCATCATATAAAGATTACTTAGCAGATTTTCATGAATTACCCAGATCATATATTGATGAGGGTGTGAAAGATACACAACATAAATTTGACCATTATTATGGAATAGTTCATGACCTCGAAACGGATAAGTTTTCTTTTGGTTTAACACAGATACCGGTAGAAATTATTGGAAAAGACATTAAAGTGGGAGGAATAACGTACACAGGCACGCCAGGTTTATACGAATTGCTTTTCAAAAAAGAACCGAAAGGTTATAAGAAGGAAGATTTAGATAATTACATGAACATTCTAGCTAAAACAAATGTATATCGTAGGAATTTTGATTCAAATGAACAAGTTCAAGGAAATACATCACACAAATATGTTACAATAATAGGATCATATTTACGAAGAAAGGGGATTACAAAGACAAAAACCTTGCCAAGATTAGTTACAGCATTTAACAAACCAAAACCTCCGTTTAGAACAACTAGAGCCAAATCTACAGGAAAGGGATTAATTTTGAAAACAAACAGATCAAATACAGACTATGTATACTGGAATAATGTTAACGAAATTGTTGATAGGCTACGTTTATTAATTTCATCAAGTGATGCGGGAAATAATGCTCATAGTAACGAGATTATCTCTATTATTGAAGAATTAAGAGAAGATAAAGTAATACTATAAATAACAGCTATCAAATATAATCATATTTATTGTTTAATGAAAGCTCAACATGACAGTTGATAAATTTGGACGCCATATTTCAAAACAAAATCAAGAGAGAATAAGTGACATTAATAATTTAAAAAGGAGATTAGGTGAAAATGAAACAAATAATGAAATCTTTGCTAAAAAGCTTAAGGTTTTTGATGAAAATTTTTTAAAGTATGAAAACCAGATTAAAGGATGCTATACCTCAATTGAAAACGTTAATAAACAGTTGCTAACGCTAAATCAAATAAGTAAAGATTTGCAATTTTTAAATGAACATGTTAAAAAGGAAGACAAAAAATTAAGTGATGATATCAACAAAATTAATAAAATAATGGAAACAAATATAAGAGAAGTAATAATTGAAAAACACAAGGAAAAAATTAAACAATTAAGAACTTTTATAAAAAGGTTAGATGATGAAAAAAAAAGAAATCAAAATAGCATTCTTAACAGTAGAACAATTGACCAACTCACTTTGGAAGAAAATCAACAATATATTTCCTTGGAAAATATAATGTCCAGTGTAATTAAGAAATTAGAACAAGAATTAAATAAAACAGAGGAGGAATTAAAAAATAGTGATAGTAGATCAACTACTTTCTTAACTGGAGAGATAAAAAAATCCTTTAATGCGTTAGAAAAGGAGATTACTAAAATTAGTAAAATTTTAAATGAAAAAAGTTATACAATACAAATTGATAAATTGAATGAATGGGAAAAAACATATAAAAGTTATATTTCGAATTATTACAAAACATAGAAAGTGAACTTCCTTAAAATTGAATAAACAAGTTTGTTGTCATGACAACCGTTAAACAACAAGTCGTTAATGAATTACATAAACCTGCTAGAAAAAACTACAAACGCAGAAGGGTGGTAGTGAAAGGGTTAAATGATCTTCTTCAAGCTGATTTGGTTGAAATGTTACCCTATGCCAAATTTAATAAGGGATTTAAATATATCTTGATTAGCATAAATGTATTTTCTAAGTATGTTTGGGCCGAACCGTTAAAATCTAAATCTGGAAAAGACGTAACAGCGGCAATGAAAAAAATATTAATCAGTGCAAAAACTCCACCAAAAAACTTGCAAACGGATAGAGGAAGAGAGTTTTTCAATGTAAATTTTCAAAATTTGATGCAACAATTTCGAATTAACCATTATAGCACGTTTTCCAATTTGAAAGCGAGTATAGTAGAAAGAGTGAACAGGACTTTAAAGAATAATATGTGGAAAATATTTAGCATTCAAGGAAATTACAAATGGTTTAATATATTAGCGGATATTGTAAAAGATTATAACAATACAAAACATTCTTCAATAGGAATGAAGCCAAAACAAGTAAATAAAACAAATGAAAATAGAATCTTGAAATCTGCATTTACTCATGCTAAAACGTTAGATATAAAATCTCCAAAGTTTTAAGTGGGTGATCACGTACGAATAAGCAAGCATCGAGAGGCATTTTCAAAAGGTTACACACCAAATTGGTCAAATGAGATATTCCACATTAAAGAAGTTAAGATGACAAACCCTTGGACATATTTAATTCAAGACGAAGATAATCAGGACATTCTGGGTGGTTTTTATGAGCAAGAATTACTAAAAGTAAAGCATACCGATGTGTATCTTATTGAGAAGATTTTGAGAAGGAAAGGAAACAAAGTTTATGTGAAATGGTTAGGACTTGATAAAAAATATAATACATGGATTGATAAAAAAAATATTGTTTAATTAAATTGAAATTAAATTTTAGTTAAATTTGTTTTATTTCTGTTCCTCACTTTATGCTTTAGCTGATACAAATTACAAAGTCTTAATGTGCTAATTAATTTCAAATAAAATTCACATTTACTAAACTAAAATTTTATTAAGTAAAACATCAAATACAATTTTTATTAAAACGTGTCAAATATATTTTATTTCTATGTTCCTCAGATAATATCGAATCTAGAATAAGTTTACAATCATTTATTCTTTTTTCAAAACGGAGTCTATCTAAGTACCACATCTGAAAGTTACTCCTACGGGCTTGTCTGTAAGCAAAGCTCCACTTCACTAACACATGCACCTTATTGTTCTCTTCCAGAAAAGATATTGTTTTCTTCGTAATATTTTCTTTTTGATCCATTTTCATTGTTTTCTTCGTAATATTTTCGTTTTGTTCCATTTTGCTTCAATTTGTTTTCCATTTGTTCAGGATATAAAGCAAGTAATTCCATCATAGTTGAAACATTTTCACTGTTATGATTTTCTGTTGGACTTATTATATTATAAACATGCGTACACAAGTCGCCACAATCAGATGAAATATTATTTTGAAATATTTTGAAATATGTATTGAATTCTTGCCTTTTAAGTATAGATAATCTATAATCAATAATTTCCTTTAATCGCCACAAATTGTCCAAAGACTCTTGTCCTAAGTATATGAAGTGTGGGCCTTTTGTAATTTGTAGAACAGGAGTATCATTTATTTTCTGAACCTGCAGATGAATGTTGTTTATATTCACACTGGTTTGATCAACTTGAGGAAAGTAGAAATTGTTTACAATAATTCCTTGATGAACACAAATGTCTTTCCAATTTTCTTCGGTTAGTGCGATTGAAAATCCAGTTTTTCCACCAATTACAATTTTTGGAGAAAAATCATTTAAACTAATGCCAACAAGAACAAATTTTGACAAAGAATTATTTAAAAAATAAATTTTTGAATTAACCCTTAAACGTCCAACGTATCCCATGAGATACGTTCGATATAATAATTTTCCGTACACATCTGGTGATTACAAACCCAATTCTGGCGTCATGTACGCTAAGATACATACGCGTCCTATCATCTGTAGGCTGGAGCGCCGCCTAGCTATCGAAATTGAAATGTGTTATTACAGTTCGCGGGAGTTTGTCGCCGCGGTTGTTTAGTTCGCAGTCATGGAGGTAAGAAAAGTGTTATTTTATGATATTATGTTGTTATATGTATTGCTTTTATGGTAAATAAGTGAATAATAGTTGTCTATAATTGCATTATTATCTATGACGTGCCTACATTTAATTTTTTTCTTCAAATAACCTGTCTTGGCAAGTTTGTATCCCGTAATATACATTGCCCGGTTTTGACAATTTAGTATATATTATTTTTTAAACGTTTTTACTATGCTGTAACATATTTTATTATACTAAAACTTGTGACACTGAAAACATTGTTTTCAGTTTCAGGAGATTACGGTCCGCAATTTTTATGGAAAACAACGTAATTACATTCCTGTTCTTCCAGACAAGCCTCCATCTGATATATCTGGGTCTTCCGGGGGAAGAACAGGAATATCAGATGGAGGCTTGTCTTCGTCCGACGATGAGGAAACGCTTGAGGGTAATAAAAATAGAAATGAGCCAAATTTGCCAGTTGCTGATTACAATATTGCTGAATCAGAAGAAGAAGAAATTTCAACACGTAATAATCTTCAGAATCAAAATATACACGAAAATGATGTAGCTGATACTATTGATGATACTTGGGAGTCAGAGGATGAAGTGCCACTGGCAAACTTGGTGAAGAAAAAGAAATCTAATAATGTATATAAATACACTTGGTCCAAGGTTGACTTTGCTCATAATAAGATCTCCGTCGCTGATGATTTTCAACCGCCGGCATATGTGCACACACCTTTCCAGTATTTTGATCGTTTTTTCGATCAAGCTGTGTTTGAAGATATTGCCGAACAAAAATTTATATTCAACTCTCACTACAGGTTCTTCGTTTGATACCAGTCCTTGTGAAATAAAAAGTTTCGTCGGAATTGAAATAATTATGGGCATAGTAAATATGCCATCCATAGATGATTACTGGGCTATGGCAACTAGGTATCCGTTGATAGCTGATATTATGTCGGTAAAAAGATTCAAGAAACTTCGCCGTTTTATACACTTTCAAGACAATCAAGCAGACTCCAATGGCGATCGTCTATTCAAGATAAGACCAGTTTTAGAAAAAATTAGAAGAAACTGTACAAAAATTGAAAATGAAAACCTATTTTCTATTGATGAAATGATGGTCGGATACAAGGGGACAAAGGCTGGAAATCTTCGGCAATATTGCCAAAAAAACCCAAAAAATGGGGATTTAAAATGTTTGTAAGGGCTGGAGTTTCCGGCATTGTGTATGATTTTTTGGTTTATACTGGCCAACAAACCTTTGACAATATACAGTTTGCGGATGGAGAAACCTCTTTTGGTTTAGGGGCCAAAGTTGTTTTGGCACTTTGCAAGACCATAGAGAAACCTCAGGAATGCACCGTATATTTCGACAATTTTTTTACTACTTTGGATTTGGTTGTCTATTTGAAAAAAGAATATAGTGTGTCCAGTTTAGGAACTATTAGAAGCAATCGGCTGAAGGGATGTGTCTTAGACAACGACAAAGTCTTACTAAAAAGAGGACGAGGAAGCATTGACTACCGGGTCGACAATAATAACGGGGTGGCTGTTGTAAAGTGGGCAGATTCTATGTGTGTTACATTAGCAAGTTCTTGTGTCTCTCACAACCCCGTACTTTTAGTGAAAAGATATGTAAAGGAAGAAAAGAAAAAAATTGATGTTGAATGTCCTCAAATAATCAGACAGTACAACACACATATGGGTGGAGTAGACCTGGCTGATATGCTCATAGCACTATACAAAGTGCCTTTCAAATCAAAACGATGGTACTTAGGAATTTTTGCACAGCTAATCGATATTGCAACTAATAATTCCTGGCTGTTGTACAGAAGGGACATGGAATTACTAGGATATCCCAAACACATAAGTCTAAAAGAATTTCGTTTAGATTTGGCAACTACTTTGATAAAACGCCACAAAGTAAAGAGGCCTGATTCTTTTGGGAGCCAATCCATAAAGAAAATTAGAGTGCCAGTGAGTGCACGGCCTCCTGAAGATGTTCGCTTTGATCAGGTGGGCCATTTTCCAAGTTTCGTTGAAAAAGGACGTTGTAAACTTTGTATAGATGGACAAACGACTATTGGTTGCGCAAAATGTAACCTAAGGTTATGCATTGTCACGGGTAAAAATCCAAGAAACTGTTTTACCGCTTATTACTTTAAAACTTAAATTTGTTTGTTTTTTGTTAAAAACCCACATTTGTTTATTTTTTGTAAAAATACGAATTATTCTTTAGTTTGTTTAAATGTATAAGCATTCAATGCAATATGTAAAATTAGAGATTTTGTTTAAAATTTTATACCCTTAACGTTCAATGTATCCTAGAGGATACATAATTTTTTTTGAAGATTTTTGAAAAAAAACAATTTTTTTCTTGATTTTGTATTTTTTTAAACTATTTTTTAATAAACTGTTGAAGTAAAAACCGTTTTTTCCTTAAAAATAAAGGGGTGCCCGTTTAAGGGTTAAGAAGCGTTTCCAAAGGTTTATGAACCACGGCGTTGTTCATAATGACTAAACGAGACTGAAACATATTGTGTTATTCTTGTACTTAAATATTCTCATCCCCACTTTCTTTAAAGTTTCGATTAAAATGGATTAATGAAAAAATAGATTTCCAGTTTGAAATTTGTAATAAAGATAAATAATTAAAATGGTAATGTATAAAAAATAATGCAAAGTTTAATGTAACACTAATGATGGAAAAGTAATAATTTTTGAATCCGTCATAATAATTGGTACAGTTGGGGGTTAAAATTTGTAACTGATTATTTTTAAACTCTAACCTTTCTATCCAATTTGTATCAAAAATAGATCGATTTGGATAATGATACAAAATTTTAAAAAATTTACTTGCATTTTCATTTCCATTTATTCGTTCCATCCAACTAATTGTACTATTGTTAATTAATCCAATTTTCATAAATTTACAATATTTACTTAGAGTGACGTCTGTTTTATTAGAAAAACATATTTCACACTGTGTTACGCCAGGGGGATGATGAACATAAAAAACATTTTGGAAAATAAAATAAAGAAGAATAAATTGAGATCTACTGATAGTCATTAAAACAAATTAATAATTATATTCCAAATTTATTAACATTAAGCAGATACTTTCACCACGAAAGCAAAAGCAGTTGTAAAAAAATAACAATAAAATACTTAATTTAAATATATGTAAAAGTTCATAAATAAGGATATTAATAATACTATACAAAATGTGCAGCTTGAAGACTTATTTTGAATGGTTACAATTATTCGATTCCTATTTTTCCATAAACAGTTATTTAAATCACAATTCCTAGCAAATTTCTTATGCTCCACAATAGGATCATCATAACTTAACCAATCAAAAATTTCAATACCACAATAAAAATATTTACAAATATCATTGATTGAAGTATAGTAAAAGCCAGCTCCAGCTAACACTTCTGGTCTCAATTTTCCTTTCCATTTTTTAAAAGTGGAAAGTCGTTTTTCATATGTTTTAAAATAACTGTTATCAATTTCTTTGTCAAAAGTTTCTATGCACATTTTGTGAAAGACTTATGAAGACTAACTTTGGTTTCAAAAACAACAAATTTAAATACCTTATAATATCTACATAAATATATCTAAATCTTCATGTTCTGCATTCCATTGATACAAAGCAATATCTTGGTGTCCCCAAGCTAATGTATTAAAACTATAGAGAATTTTATACCGCTTATCATCTTCGGAACTCAAAGCCAATTTATTACTTAACTCTGTAAAAATTGTATGTTGTCTAGATCGAAAAACATACATTGAACAAAAGGTTTTAGAATGATTTTCAACAACATCTTTATAATGAATAAAATCCAATTGCTTTTTAATTGCACTTTTTTTAACACCTTTTGCTTTTTTTGTTAAACTGTTTTCCGTTTTAATACAATATGCTTTTGCTCCAGTACCAAAGAAAGCAGTAATGGGTTCACCAGCATATTCATCTTTGAATTTTCCTATAACTGACTTTGTAATAGGCATTTCATGAATATTATTAAATTCATAATTAGATGTGTCAAATTTGTGAATATTTTTTATCATGTCAGAATAAATATTTGGAGTTGTGACTTCTAAAATGAACGAATCGGTATCGGTGTATAAAAGTGAAATATTTTCCTGATAAAGAGGTTTTAAAAAATTATAAAAGAAATCATACATGACAGTTTTAGATATATCTAATATTGAGAAGCCTACATATATTGGTTTATTGTAAGTAACTTGAATCTTTTGCATTTGAATAGCTACCAAGTTTTCAGAAAATATTGTTAAGTCCTTGAAATATGGT
The DNA here is from genome assembly GCA_030620095.1 of Kuschelorhynchus macadamiae. Taxonomy (NCBI): domain Eukaryota; kingdom Metazoa; phylum Arthropoda; class Insecta; order Coleoptera; family Curculionidae; genus Kuschelorhynchus; species Kuschelorhynchus macadamiae. The sequence continues at coordinate 220,693 of JAUTXW010001663.1, read as the reverse complement.
TTTGCAATTAAATTCTCAGCACCATCTTTTCTTCTATTTTTTTCCCACTCTGTAACAAGTCTTACGTCAATTCTCCTATCAACATTTTCCATAGTCTTGCCATAAATACTATTATTTGCCAACTTGTAAGTATTACGATCAAATTCATTCTTTGAATCATTTCTTAATCTTGAATTCAAGTCTATATATTTTTTCAACCAATCAGATTGAGAAAACTGTAAAACTCTATGAACTTTAGTTAACTTGAGTCCATGTTCCAAACATTGTTTTAATAATTGATAGTGAATAACATATTTTGATTTATCATTTAAATTGGGTATTAATTTTATGCATTTAGAATTTGGCGGTTTAAAGTTTTCTGGACAAAACGGAAAATCGTTATGATAGGAATGTAGACTTGTAGGATATTCTAAATCAACTTCTAAAACATATCCCTTATTAGATTTTTTAGAAATATTCATAATATTTAAATCATTGATTTCTTTATCTGTTAACCAAACAAAATCTCCCGTTGGAATGTGCTGGGACATTGCATAACCATACAAATTTGTTGCATCATAATAAATTATGTATTTAGTTGGCTTTAAAGGATCAAAATTTAAAAGAAATGGGTTATTAGCTTCAGATTTTCTACAAATGCAAGAGCTCACACCACCGCGAACGCTTTTTTTGAAAAAGTGTATCATATCTGGATGAGTTAACAATTCTAACTCTATTCCAGTATAACGCAAACACGCCTCCCAGGATAAACCTGGAAAAGTGTAAAAATGAGCTGGATCGAGCATATATGTGGATAAACAAGTGCTTCTAAAATTTTCAAAAATATCTGCCAAAAGTAAAGTATCAGAGAGTAAGTAAACGTCGGAGTATTGACCAAGAGATTCACATTTAAACAATTGCCAAACCTTTACAGCTCTTTGGTATTCTGCATCACTGATGTGCTCATCCGTTAAAGTATTATAAAATTGGTCTTTCTGAGGTAAAGTTGTTTCTTCTAATTTTAAATAATCATCAATATAACTGTAAGGAAATACACCTTTTTGCCGAATAAGTTTAAATCTTTCTTCATCATTGAAAATTTTTTTTATTTCCTTACATTGTTCATCTTTTAAGCTTTCAGAGAGTTTTGATAAAGAATGGGATAGAAATTGAAAAGAATCAATAAACCTTAATGATATATTTTTTTTCTTAGCCTTTTGTGTCTTTTTATCAAAATAGTTATCCACATGAATAAGCTTTTCAAATGAAATATATTTTTCCTTGTTTTGTGCGATAACTGTTAGTTGTTCTTTGTTTAAGCATAATTTTTTAAGAAATAGATGAGAATCATAATTACGCAAATTATGCAATATAACTGGAATAAAGTTAGGTATTCTGTAATTTATGTTGCAGAGTGAATGAGCTGGACCTCTATAAAGACCGGTTATATGACAATGATCTGCAACCCTGTCATTTAAAAGAGGTTTATTACAAATATGACAAACTTTTTCATAGTTATGATAAATTTTGTCCAGTTCGTTCAAAGGGATCATTTTTTTAGGAGCCTTTAAATATTTATTGTATATGTTATACACATCTCTTTCTAAAGAATTTATAAATAATGTATCACAATTTTGACCTCTATATTTTTCAAATTTAGAATAATTATCGTCGAAGGAACATTTAATGTAATAGGCAAATGAATGTGGAATATGTTCATATTGTTTTAAGGTGTATGAAGTATTAGGATTTTTATCAACATTGTCATTATTTAAAGGCTTTAAAATGCATTCAAAATCTGCATACACCACGAAAGGAACTTTCATTTGTTTATGATAATTTACAAATTTCAAAATATTATCATATGAATAGTTTCCAAACTTATCTTTTATTAATTCTTTAGAAGGTAGGTTAATTCGTAAATGATCACAATCATAGCTATTGTGTTGTAATAAATTTTCTTCTGTAGGGAAATATTGTAAACAACCATCGCAAATATATTTTTTTCCGTGATGTTTAGAAATTTGTGCAGAAACTAGTTTTGATAAATCTTTAATATAGCAATAATGAAAAGTTTTTTCATCATCATCACTTATTAACAATAAATTGACATGTTGATTTTTTTTATTCGATGAATAATAAAGTGGACCAATTACTTCATACCCCTTTTTAGGATTTATAATTTCTAATCCATATACATTAATAGAAATGTTATTTTTTTCTTCAAAAATCTTAATGTTCTTTAGCAACATTGGAAATTCTATACCTGACATATCCAAAACAGAAGAGTAGTGTGGGTAGGAGTTTCAAAATCTAATCCGCGTGGTTGGTGAAGAGCAGACACAACTGCCCAGGCGAAGCAAAAGTTGTCATCATTCCTAATGTTGATCACAGCTTGACGTCTCTTGATCTCTTGAGGAAGTTCGATAAAAGATGAGGCTCTCAGCGGATTGTGCTTGTTAACATTAATTTCCAAATGAAGTAAATTCATCAAAGCCCATCCTGCAACGTAAAAATTAAAAAATTACTTTTTTGTTGCTGTTGTAAAATCGAAAATAAATTCTTTACCTGAATCTCTTTCTGCAAATTCGTCAGCTTTCTGGTCAATAATGGTGCAGATTTGCTCTAACAGTTCTTTTTTCTGATATCCCTGGCAAATGACTTGGAACGGCGCATTAAAAGATTTGACATCATAGCTGTCGCTGCTGGGGTTAAAATAAAAACCGAACAGTTCCATATTTAGCTTGATACATTTATGTTTCTGCAGTTCTTGATCTATTAGATGTGCAATTTTGTATTCCAAATGTTGAAAATATTCTTTCACATTTATGAAGTTTTGGTGTGAGGAAATCCTATAAGATATTATTCGTTCCCTGAATGCTGACTTACTTACACACTAGATCGAAGATGTCCACCCCATAGACTTTGGTTTATATTTTTCTTGCATTCTTTACAATATTTTACAATATTTGTAGAATCTATATAAATTAAGAAAAAAATATTTTACAAAATATTTTACAAAATATGACATGAAAAATAAAATGTTCTTACCTTTAACAAGCTTTGGTTTTTTCAACCAACTGTTGAGTTTTGTGGAATTTCCGTTAACATGTTTTTTAATATGTCGCAGTAAATTATCCTTTCTAGTAAAGACTTTATTACATGTTACACACTTATGCATTTCTGAAGTTTTCTGCATAATAATAATAATAAAATTAATATTGTGCAATTCTATTTAGTTATAGTCAAATTTTGAAAAAAGCAATTGCATTTTTGAAGTTCTTTGTATAATAATAAAATTAATATTGTGCATTTTTATTTAGTTATAGTCAAATTTTGAAAAAAGCAATAGAAATTAATTGACTTTATGAATCCATTTCTTCAAATGAGTCAACTAATTTGTCAAAGGCCTGTTTAACATAATTCACCGTACTTTCGTCTCCCTTTTTAATTGTGATCAAATTTGTTAAATTTTGAATAGCGAAACCCAGACACTTAAGGTTTGCTATTTGTTTTTTATTTTTTTTATTAATTTTAAATTTTTTTTTAATGATAAATGATGGTTTCGAAATTGAATTTTGTTCAACTGGTGAATTATTAGGAGAAATATCCGAAGTCAAATTTGCATCAATTTGTTTTTCTTGCGGATCAGAATTTACAATAGCATATGGTGAATTAATAGAAGATATAGCCGAACTTAAATTTTGATCAATTTGTTTTTCTTGCGAATCAGAATTTACAATATCATATGGTGAATTAGTAGGACAAATAGCCAAACTTAAATTTTGATCAATTTGTTCTTCTTCCGAATCAGAATTTTCACTAAACAAAAAGGGAGAGCAAATTGGTCTCGGAGAATTAATTGGCGATTTTAATGTTAAATAATTTGGATTAGATTTTTGAAAACAAACAATATCCTCATAGCTAGAATTTTGAGTTTCGTCAATGTCATTCAGTTCTTCAAGAGTTTTCCCCCCCTTCTAGATTGTACTGTTGTGAAACCAGACTCGTCCATATTATAGATAGACTCCGGAGGAAACTGGAATCTCTATATAAGAGCTGACAAGGTATTAAAATATTTCTCGATCTGAACTTGTTGAAAGCTTGCAATGGATGTTGCCTCTGGTGTTCTTAAACTGAGAAAGCTGCCATCTTATTTTTTCTGCTAAATGTGTGCTTTAATTTTAAAGACTCAGCCAGTTGGAAAGCTAATCGTCTTATGTCAGATGAGGTTAGACCAAAAAGTCGATCGGACATTTCCAATAAATGACTGAGGCACGTGCAATGGATGTTGCCTCTGGTGTTCTTAAACTGAGTTGCGGATGTCTTTTCAAAAAATCCTTTAACCACTGCCAACCTGCCATCTTATTTTTTCTGCTAAATGTGTGCTTTAATTTTAAAGACTCAGCTAGAGGACACTTTCATCTTTTTCCATGTTTTAAGTTATTTCTATTTAATTCTCCTACAACAGTGGTGCGAAAAACGTGAAAACGATGGGCGGTTCACGTGTTGATGCTCCAGAATGATTTTCAGCAGAGTGGTAGTCTTTCTTAGTTCTGACATTCACGGTTTATTTTATACACGGTAGCCCAGGAAATATTTTCGTCCAAAAAACGGTATACAATTTCCCGTTTAGACTCTAATTTATAAGTCATATTGAAAGGACATATGAATAAATTAAGGTGGACTCAAACGATTGGTGTACATGACAAATAATCGTCACATGTAAAAATATGTCATGTCAAGTGCATAGTCTACTTTGTAAATGCATTCAAATGTTTGTCAAATATACAGGTAGTGTGATCGAGCATCTTTGATCCTTGCCAAACGTACAGTTATTTGTGTATTTGTCAAATACGCCAGTAATTCGAGTTCGGCTTTAAAAACTGGCAGGTATGAAATATTAAGTACATAAGTAAGGTGGCCGTTGGCCGAAGCAACGTTTATTCACAGCCTACTCTTCAAATTTGTTAAATACTCGAAAACGAAATATTGGCCGAAAAATGTCGTTCTATCAGTTATAAAAACGGCTTTCGTTACGTAAATTAATTTCAATTAAGTAAATTATCTAATATCATTTTTTTTTGGCTCTTCTGTCAAATTTGTTTTTTGTTAAATCTCGTCTACGCCATTGATTAAGGACTACCCTTACAATTCCTACTTTACGAGCCCTTACTATTATTTTTTTTAAGTTAAAAATCATCTTTTTGTTTACCAGATACTGGGATATTAACCCATTAATGCCCAAGGGGGTGGTTAATGACCCAGGAACTAAAAATAAATCTAGTGAGCGCTATATTTGCTAGATGGCGCTGCGAGTTTGTCCCGGTATTTCCAACAGACGCGCCGAATTAGTTTCAGTCCTGTGCGAGACGTGAGCTGCATACGTTTGCTTCTAGGTGCTGCGAATAACGAGTGAAAATAAAAAAGAAAACAATGTCTTCGATTTATTATTGGTAAGTAACTTTAATTTTAATATTTTATTTATATAGGTATTATAATATCTTTACTAAATGTTCTTATAAACATTTATATTACTTCCATATCTGTTTGCAATAATATGTAAATGTGACAATCCATTTTTTGTTGCTAGGTCGTTAACGAGCCCTTGTAAGACTATATTACGATTAGGTATTTTTTTCAGGAAAAAGCCTCTTCCTGTTGCTGAGCTCCTAGACGAAGCCGAAATAGTGCATGAAGTTGACAATCGACTCTTGCCACAAGGCACATTCATAACCCCCCCCAGAAAATGAAGGCGAAAATACAGACTGCGACTCCGGGGATGAGGAAGATACTGATCCAAACCATCTAAGTACCCGACAACTGAGAGCAGAAGGGGAGCTTGTGTATAATAGACAGAACAGGCATATTTTAGAGAAAATAGAAATAGAAGAAGGTAATTTAATTGATCATCAATCACATAAAAAAAAGTAAAATCGAAATTACATTTCAGTGGGAAAAGGTTGATATGAATAGGGCAATTTCTCCTTGGAGTACTTTGGTACCACCATTGACCCTATCTAAAGATAGCCATCCTGTTGAATTTTTTCAACTATTTATGAGGCCGTCACTAGTAGAGGACCTTGTAAAAAATATTGTAAGGTACCCTACTCAAAAAAATGTTCCTGGATTCCGCAAAATTGATCTATGCCCTTACTCAGAAAAAATTCGGAGGAACAGGCAGGGAAAATAGAACCATGAAATGAAAATTAGATGATTCAAACATAATGAAAAAAGAAAAAAGGGGAAATATGGACAGTGCCGTGAATAAGAACAAAGGAGTCATAGGTATAAAATGGAAAGATAACAGTGTTGTAACTGTCATGTCAAATGAATTTGGAATTGAGCCATTACAAAAATGCAAAACATTTTCTATGAAGGACAAAAAGAAAGTTGATGTGCCGCAACCGCATGCAATAAAAATGTATAACACATACATGGGAGGCGTGGATAAGTAGGATAATATATCCAATTACAGAATTGCTGTTCGGGGCAAAAAGTGGTATACCCCCATCCTTCACTGGATGATCGATTTATGCGTGGCTAATGCTAGTCAACTAGCCCGAGCATATGGATATGATCAAGATAATCTTCAATTTCGCAGAGAAATTTCTCAATACATTTTAAAAAACTATGGAGTTAAGCCAAAAATACCTGGTCCAAAGAGATCTTCGCTATATTGTGCCACCTCCGAAGGACCTCACTTGATAGTCTGCCAATAGGCAAGAAGAAGGTGTTCCCTATGTACGAACAAAACAACAAAGGCTTGTGAAACTTGTCAAATTCCTCTCCACGACAAATGCTTTGACGAATTTCATAAAATGTAATGGTTTTTTAATGTTTCAGTTTAATATATCAATAAATAAATAAAAGACAATTACTTGTTTTTGTTTCAATAAGTGTCCTAAATCAAAAACTACATTTCAAAAATTTTTTAAACATTTTTTTGTCTTATGTAATCATTTTTTAACATAAGACATTTAATTTAATTGTTTTAAAAAAAGTTTCTAGTTCTGGGCACTAACGGGTTAAAATGAAAATTGGACGAAAAATTGCTCATGCAGTTCCTATTTTTACGAGCCCATACTCTTTCTAGTTTACAACCCTTTATTATTCCTATTTTACGAGCCCCTACTATTTTTATTTGAAAATTGGACGGAAAACTACTTTTGATAAAAATAATCAATACGAATCCTTACTATTTCTATTTGTACGAAACCTTACTATTTATATTTTTATTCGACCCCTTACTATTCCTTTTTTTACGAACCCCTACTTTTTCCATCTTACGACCCCTTACACAATTCTAGGAGCCCTTATTATTTTTGAGTTAAAACAAATTTTTTGGTTTTACACCAAGTACTGGAATATAAAATGAAGATGGACGGAAAACTGCTCATGATAAAATAATCAGCACGAAACCTTACTATTTCTATTTTTACAAGCCCTTACTATTCCTTTTTTTACGAGCCCATTTCTTTCGACCCCCTACAATTCCTATTATATGAGCCGTTACTTATTTTTTAAGTTGAAAATAATTTTGTTTACACCAAATAATAAAATATAAAATGAAAATTAGAGGGGAAATTACTTTTGATTATTTTTACGACCCCTTACTGTTCGTATTTTTACGAGCCCTTGCGACTTCTATGTTACGATACCTTACTATTTCTATTTTACAAACCCTTACAATTTTTTTTTAAGTTTAAAATAATGTTTTGTTTTAAACCAAATACTAACATATAAAATAAAATACAAAAGCCCTTACAATTACGAGCCCATACTATTCTTATTTTTACGACCTCTAACTATTCCTATTTTTGCGAACCCTTACTGTTTTTATTTTTTTCGACCACTTACTATTCCTATTCTATTCGAACTCAAACTTTGTTTTTACGACCCCTTACTATTCCTAATTTACGAGCTCTTACTATTTCTGTCTGGTATATTATTCGATTAGAGTAGTTACAGGAAAGTCTTATGGAAATAATATTTTTTTATAACAAGTTTTAATTCAGTTCAAAACAAAATAAATTACGAACCCCTACTATTTCTATTTTACGAGTCTATAATTCATTTTTTTTTAAGGTAAAGATTTTTTGTTTTACAACGAATACCAAATGGTTGGTTAAACAAACATTAAGTTTATGTCATCTATACACACAGGGAGTCCAACGTGAACGGCTCACTCGATTTTATTTCAGAATAAAAAATCAAAAACGCGGGGGCCATAGCAAATGCAATGAAGGGTGGTGTGACTGGGATGTGATAGTATACGTTCAATACTATATGTACAAATATTTAAAAAAACTCTATGAGGTTGTAGTAAAAATTGTCACGGAGAAGCTACCACCGATAGAATTTGAGACCGAATCGATTCAACGATATAAATAAATCAACTTACTTAGGAGATTAAGGGCTAATTTTTTACAGAATCAAAAAGACTTATGGAAAACTACACATTAAACATCAACAAAAACTGAAAAGAAACAGAAAGAGCACGAGATACTCGAAATACCATAGTCAACAACCACAGATACACAGTAGTTAGGGGCATCGAAACATATGATCAGAAAATCGAAGAAGTATTGAGGAAAAGACAATACAGTAGACCAAGGACTTTGATGGGGGGTGATCACCCCTCCCCCCCCCAAGGGCAAGAAAAAATGCGTATCAATAAAATTCCTCACCTGGCTTTTCAACGCCTTTTGGTTAATTTTTTTGTAATTATGGAAATAAAACAAATACCGATATGCCGTTACCACCTCTATGTGTAGTTTCGCGTCGGCTTGCTTGATGCCTGTGTCATCCACGAGCCACGCCAACTCGGTTGTTCGACTCCATAATGTTATTGCGTACATAAGAACCGAATCTCGTAACTTTTAATCTTTAGCTTATATTGGTTAGTTGAGTGGTGGTTGTGAAATAATTGATTAAGACTAATTAATATTTTTTTTCCAGTTAACAAGGCAAACGAGGGACGCATTTTAAGAATCTATTTATAAATCAGTTACAGGGGTCTATTGTACTAATCTGAATTGTGTTTAAGTTGGTAAAGTTATTAATAAACTTTTTCGGCAATTTTACATCTTTATTCTATATGTTGATTAATTTAAACCAACCAAAGTAGGCGCGAGAAGCTAAAAACAGGACTCAAACCTACCAAAAAAAATTGACATGTCAAGTACAAACCCCTAGCGCGTCGTCTAACATCAACTTCCCCACCCCCCAAACAACTCCTTTGGATCCGCCCTTGCAGTAGGCTACTGAAAGATACCACGAGTACAATCGATCGAAAGACATACACAACTGTGAAGAAATATAGTGCCTATATCCCAGATAGAATATGGCTTACCAAAAATCCATAACAATAACATGCCTCTAAGGCCAATTACAGGGTGGGGCGCAGTAACTCATTTTTTTCTAAGGTCGAATTAGAAAAAAGTACTACTTATAAAAAATAATTATTTTGTAAAAATGAAAAAATACAATTAGGTAGAAGTTTTTATTCATTTTGTTTGTCTGAAGAGGATGCCCTACATGTCTGCATTGCTGTAGACGATTTTGAAAGCTTACCCATTACCCGTTCCAATATAGTTTGTAGAATTTGAGTTATTTCTTGCCAGATCCAATTATTTCGCTGAGTAAAGTTTGTAGGGGATGTTTAAACATTTCTGCTTTCAGATATCCCATAAGAAAAAATCGCAGGGGCTATATTGGTTGAGCACGCCTGCCAGGGGCGTCATCCCGAAAAGAGATTAATCGCCCGGGGAACATTGCCCTTACCATACCACAAAACCATACATCTTCTTGTTGCATTTCTCCAAAACGTGGTTTAAAAAAAGTTTACAACATGTTCACATACCGCTCTGAATTGACATTAAACTGCTCCTCCAATATCGTCCTCAAAGAAAAAAGGACCAATAACCAACTCTAGACAACGCGTACCATACTGTCATTTTATCACTGTGCAGTGACATTTTATGGACCTCCCGAGGGTTATTGTCACTCCAATATTGCACATTCTGCTTATTGACGCAGATGGATAGGCAAAAATGTGTAAAATAAAGTTTCGCATGCGTTACGGGGCTCTGAAAATGACGTGGTAACAATTCTTGCACAAGAGCCATTTTGTACGGATGAAAATTAAGTTCTTTGTAAAGTACTTGATGCATTGATTGGTTAGATATCCCCGCGGCCGCCCGCGTGTTTGAGAGCAGAGCGTTTCGGAGATATGAAATTGGACTGTCGAACTAGCTCAACATTTTCTGTCGTTATATCGATCTTTTGTCGTCCTGGACCTTTTTCGACTATACTTGCCGGTGTCCTGAAGCTCTCTACCCAGAAAAGAATCTTGTTCCATCGCTACAAATGACTTGTTCGAAAAATACGCCTCCACAGCAAATGCACGCCGTTCTCTCGTCCACCTCACGCCTATGACTGCAGCGTAACAAAAGTTTTCGAATGGCTGCATTCAACGCTTTTCGCCTGCCGTTAGATTGCGGTCTCAAAAAAGGGAGAAGAACTTTGGCGATATATTTATTAGAGATTATTCAACCTTCACAAGGTCAGACGAGTTAGGTATGTCGATAATTATTTGGTCGGCAAGAATTTTTAGGTCACTAAAAAGTAAGAACACGTATTAAGTTTACAAAGAAGAAAGACAAAAATAACTTCTTGCCTTTTGTAGAAGGCATCAAAAATGCCTTACATAACCAGGGTTCTAACTATTTTGCAGCAACAAAAGAGGACAAAATAGGAACCTTTTATACTAGAGCTTTAACAATTTAAGACTTTGAATTAGAAATTGTTAATATAAAAAGATCTCTGCAGAATGGTTACTCTGAAAGTATAAGTCACTAGCGAAGTCAGATGGGGTTACAGGGGCAGCAGCCCCCTCCCCCCACCATCAGAAAGTTTTTCTGGCGACGCCATTGTATAAATCGTGGGCGTGGGTATAGCCACGTTCTTGACTCGTGCACATAATCTATATATAGGTTATATAGGTAACAAAGTATATCCTCTCCAGCAATATAAATCATATCCCGGATACTAGTTTATCAGATACAGGCATCTGGCAGCTAAGAGAATCGATTTACTGGATTATTATTCATATCTGCTTATCAGCCGGTACAGTTTTCTTTTGAGTTCCTAATATTGAGCAAGTAACTTGGTAAAAAATGTTTTATCAAGACGACAAATCTACTGGTATAATTTTTGTCGCGGTTTTTTGCATTGCCAATATAATAATGATTTTGACATGGATACTGTTCGAGATCAAAATGGAAAAGCATTACAGGCGCTTGAACCAGGGTATGTAAAATTGTCATCGTAAACCCCGTATTAAAAATATCTATAAAATTGGAGGGTACATACATAATCTTTTAGACCCCAATATTTATGTATTTATTGATAGAGAAATTTAAACTGGTTGTCATATTAAAATGCATACGACAATTTAATACACTATGTACAGAATGTATAAAAATAAGTTTTAAATTTCACCTTTTTCTTCTTTTATGACTATTATGAATTTTTCACCATAGTCAAAACTTAATTAAATGATATCTTTTAAAACTTTTAGTTTATGATTTTAAAGTTTGACATATGCCTCTATAATTTCTGACATGTTTATATTATCAATTATGTCGTTTGTGTATTTCAGTAAGTTCTAGTAAGAAAAACTCAACTGAGAACTAAAAAAAAATCTTTAAATTTCCTTTAGTCGGAAATTCTCCCGTTATGATCTTGCATTTTATTAAGAAAAGTGTGACCCAATTTAGTTCAGTACATAGTCATTTACTAACACGTATATACTGTCTTTTAAAACATTTTTATTCGTCGCCATTGTGTTAGATCATATTGGATTCATTTTACCAGTTTCTACCTTTGCCACACTTGATTTTTGGGCATAATTTAAAATAAATTCAATAAGTGGTTTTTACATTGTCACACGCCGCCATTTTGTTGCGTTATCTTGAATTCGTACCAGTTTATCCCTATGTCACATTTAAAATTTAAAGTCAATTGAATAAATTGTTTTAAGTTGATTTATTTTAAAATTTTCATTGACCGCTATTTTGTTTTGCCATATTGAATTCGTACCAGAACTTTATCAGTTTTTCTCTATATCACACTTAATGCTTGCACAAAATTTGAAATTAATCTAATAAGTAGTGTTTTCAGGCTAATTTTTTAATTATTTTATTAGGCCATCATTTTGTTTTGCTATCTTAGATGTTACCAGTTCATTCCTAAGTAACAATCGATTTTTGTGCAATATTATTAGTAAATTGGATAAGTAGTTTTTTAGTGATAATTTCTCTAAGCCGCCATTTTGTTTAGCCGTACTAGATTTTTACCAAAATGTTACCAAGTCATCCCCATGTAACCCTTAATTTTTAACCAACATTTGAAGACAGTCCGGTAGGTAGTTTTTAGCGAACCGATAGACAGACAGACCGACGGAATTGAGAAAACATGTTTTTCGGTATCTAGGGACCCTGAAACCTAAAAGACAACTTTTTAGGCCTTATGTTTATATGAACTTTTTTTCTTAACCCTTTCGCGTCGATTGGGTTAAATATGTCCCAGAGAAAAAAAGGTTTTGAAAAGGCGACTTTTTTTTATCTGGAAATTTAAATATTTTTCCGAATATTTTAACTTTGTTAGGCCCTATAAAGCCCATAATACTTCAAATTTAATTTTATTTATAAGAATACAAAACTTACAACGTGGGTTATATATATCCCAGTAGTATTAAAATATGGGCTATATAGGTCCCAGTAGTAAAACAAAGGCATATCTACGAAAAACTAAAACTGTATTGTTTTTAACACAAATGAGAATATAAGGCTTATTTAGGAATGGTAACATGAAAAACAGTCCTTGCACAGGGGCACGTCACATGCGGAACATATTATTACTGTACGTTTTTCTCTATTTTGTTGAGCACATCTTCGGCATCGCCTTCTAGTTTTTGAAACAATTGGGAGATGATCTCCCACATTGATGAGGTTTGCTGATGAGATCGTTGTTCTTCCAAATGATCTTTTGCGCGTTACAGCTGCATTCTCTCGTCCAGCTCCAATTAATTGTTCTGCTAAATCGACCATGTATGTCAAAAATGGAACGTCTCGGTTTCGAACTTCCTTGAAAATTATCCACGCATTTACTGCGGTGGTTAACAACAGCTTGTAGTATACCTTTTTTCACCATTTCAATGATTTCCGGTCGATGTCATATAGTCCAGTTAGTTGATCAGATAGATCCACACCACCCATGTAAGTCTTGTAAGTGCGTATTGCTTCCGGGCATGGTACCTTTTTTTTAGTTCCATCCTTGGCAGTCCTCTCAGTTTCAACTATTTGGTCTGTATGGCAGTTACTAAGCAACGTCACTTCTTTTGTGTCCATCCAAAGAAAAGCTATAGTTCCCGGGTCACAGCACAGTGTTTGCATTTCTCCTCGATTCATTTTTCTTTTCTCAAATTTGGGCATATTTTTACGGTTAGAAATGCACATACCGACTTGGGGTAAAGGTAAAGAATTCATCAACTCGACAGATGTAAAAAACCAATCATAGCAGATAAGTACATCCTTTTCTCTCAGAGTTTCAGTTAATTTTTTCACCCCCCGTTCACCTAATGTACCTTCTACAGGGCCTGCTTGTTTTCCTGAATATATATTAAAATCGTATACATAACCTGTTTTAGAATCGCATCGCTCCCATATTTAAATGCCTCGTTTAATCGGTTTTAATGGCAAATATTGCTTGAGAGACGAACGACCTTTAAATTTTGTCATCGACTCATCAATGGACTGAAATTTACTTTCAGTTCTAGCTTTAGGGAAAGTATATTTTAGGCAGGAAACTAACTCGTCAACATAATAAGTTTTACTGGCATCAGTTGGCTTTTTAGGCTGGTTGAAGTACAACTTACTAGATAAAAGTCGAAATCTATCTCTTGATATTGCTTGTTTTATTGCTTCATTTCCCAAAGACTTATGAGAAGCCCAATAATGTTGAATTTGAGGTAATTTATTATAAGCCATTATAAGAAAACATCCAGTAACAATCATAATTTCATATGAATCTGTTTCTTTTTGTTTTTTCTTTTTAACCTCTTCCAAAATTTTTAAACGCTCATTGGCACACTGCGCGATATATATGAATAATGAAGGTGGCATTAGTTGTAGAAATACATCTAGCTCTGTTGATTCTCGATGAACGTTAGCCAGCAGGGTACAATTAGCTTCCTCTGGAATTTTGAAGCGAGAATTGAAATCAACAACTTCTTTCCATATCACAATATTGTCTGCTGAAGGGGCGGGGGTATCTGGTTGAACAAGTTCGTCATCCGAACTGTCAGAGCTGCTAGAAAATTCATTTTCACCATTATGAAAATACGTCGAAGCTTCAGTATGGTCCGAAAAAGTCGGCTCAATTTTTTAGATTTTTTAGACTTTTTTTTTAGAACTTTTTTACGCTTTGAAATAGTCTCTCCAACGTTAGAATTATCACTAGAAGAAGTATCCTCTTCTAAGTATTCTGACCCACTGTCTTGGAATGGGTCTTCTTCGGAAGATACATCAGATAAACCTTCTTCCACGAGAGCCTCTAACTCTTTTTGGGTTAAAAATCGCCGCCTAAAAATATGTGTCGGTAAAACACTAGTGGGACAATAACATACCAAAAAAGAATTCGGCTGGGGCATATATGTCCCGACGCAACTTTTGTTTATAAAAAGCCAAAAAAATAGAATTATATTATGATAAAACTGGGCCAAGGTATTTATAAAACTTACCTGGTCATGGTCCAAACACTATATTCAATTATTTTAACGTAATTCTGGAAAAATGGCTTATATTCTGCAGTAAACAACAACACGTGGCAGTCTTAATTACTCTAAATACAAACTAACCTATAAATATCGGCAACCCGTAATACAAAAATTGCTCCTAAAGCATTAGAAAGCGTGTGGGACAACTTAGTATTCAAATATGATTCGACCAGCTCCCATCTGAATTTTTTGAATTTGCTCTGGGACATATATAACCCAACAGTAATTTGAAATAAAAAATTTTAAAAATAAAGTCGACGCGAAAGGGTTAAACTAAGCCTAGCAGTTAACACCCTGTATATAATAACAAATACTACAAACACGAGAACAACTTTTATCTACGAATCCGTTTACCGGTTCTTAAAACCAAAGGAAAACTTGCATAGGAACCCCGTCTGTAAGTGGGAGAGGTTTTATTGGCCTAAAATATTCAGCAAAAGCGATAATACAGTTTGACGGCAATACTGCTTTATATTAGTAGCAAAAAAGGAAATACCTAAGCGGTTTTAAGTTTTAAACCGAATTACTTGAGATTTTTACTAAGGCCGCAGTTTCTGAAAAAGCCGGAACACCTGTCAAATAATTGACAGTTCAGCCATTGGTTACCCGTCAACCAACAAACATTCTTTGGTAGTTCTGGTGACAGATATTGAAATGCGTGCAATTCATGCGAACAAATTAAATAAACATTGATGAATAGGGTGGAAGAGATATTCATCCATTCGTTAATTCGACCATTCGTTCATTCATATAAATTCACGAATAAACTGAACGAATCGAATCAAATAGTGAGTAGCGGGCTTTCTTATTAACTAAAACTTATTATTCAGTCGAAAAAGTTTATTTGTATTTTGTATTTGACAGTTGCTATGACGACAGTTACTGACGGGTGATCGCGCCATCATGGTTTACCCAGCATCCCAGGTCCCGCATAAATTCATTCAAATGTGCGTGCGTTTTGTTTAAGCCCGCTACTCACTATTCGTCCATTTGTTCATTCGTCCGCATAATGTGGAAAATCCGGTTCATCCGTTCGTTTCGTTGCGCGTTGATACTGTCTTTTGAGCGAATAATCAAGTAGCCTTTGAGTTCGGCTAATCATTTGTTTTTTGTGTATTTTTAAACATTGAAAGGCATGGAATAAAAACTGATGAATAGTGGGGCAGAAATTTGTTGATACCGACAAATCGAACCGAACAGTGAGTAGGGGGCTTAAAAGAAGACTGCCGTTACTCACTATTCGTCCATTCGTTCAATCGTTTGCATAGTATGGAGGGTCCAGTTGCGTTGCGATACAGTCTTTTGAGCGAATAATCAAGTAGGCTTTGATCTCGGCGAATCATCTGTCCATTGAAAGGCATGGAATAAAAACTGATGAATAGTGTGGATGAACTATTCGTTGATTCGCCCACTCGTTCATTCATATTTTCTATAGTCGACGTAGGTAAAAATATTGAAATGGTCAGCGACATCGCTCTACCGTTTATTTATTTATTTATTTATTTATTTTAAATACAATATCCAACAGGCTAGTCAATTACAGTATAAGGAAAATATATACATAGTAAACATATATATAAAATATATAACAACAATAACAGTACAACACATAATGACAAAGTTTACACTTTTTGGGCAAGAAAAAGTAACGGTTAAAATTAGAATATAAATTTAAAAAAAGGGGTTGAACAATGAAAATTAAAAATGAAGTTAAACAGACATTCTTCTAATATGTCGAATGCTGCAGTGTAATATGTGAATACTCTTTTCAATTTTATTGTAGTTTTTTGAAATCTGGTATACTGGAGAAGATATAAGGATGTTTATTCGTGGAGCTGGGGTTTGAATAATGCTCAAGCGTCTTGATTCCAATCTAGGCACTCTAAATCTAATACAATCGAGCAGACGGATACAATTAATTTTATTGTTTAATAATGTATACAAAAATATAACTGAGTTGCATGATCATCTAGCCGCTAACTCAGTAAGGCCGAACCTAACAAGCAAATCTTCATGAGGACATCCAACAGCCGGCCACATACCGTCCACTATAAACCAGGCAGTTTTAAGAAATTTACGCCCAATTCTTGCAAGGCTAGAAATTTGAGTCTGGTATATTGGACACCATACGGTAGAGCCGTAGTCAAAACGAGATCTTAAAAAGGTCGAGTAAAGAGAAAGCCCATCCCTTTTGAAGCATTTATCACTGTGTCTTCAATATGGTTAATAAATGTAAGTTTTGATTCGAAAATTACTCCCAGATCCTTAATCACAGTAGATTTTGCTAGCACAACATTATCTATGGCATAATTATGCTCAATTGGTTGTGATTTTCTCGAAAAAGACATGACATTACACTTACAAGATTTACCGGAAGTTTATTTTCAGTACACCACCTACCAACAAGTCTAAACAGTTGTAGTCTATAAGCATCGTCAGGAGAGCGAATCTCTAACACAAATATTTTAAGGTCGTCAGCATACAGCAAACATTCGACATCCAATCCAGAGATTGGAGACAATGTCATTAATGAACATATTAAAAAAAAGTGGTCCAAGTACTGACCCTTGCGGTTACCCCGATGACTGTAAAAATCTCTTAAACCTCTATTCACGGAACTGTACATATTGATACCTACTTGATAAATAGGATTTTATTAATTGAACCAACGGATCTGAAATATCAATGCTAAGAGTTTCTTTAGTAAAATTCCATGAACAAGCACATCTACCTGACTTCGTTTGTCAAGCTTCTCAGGCATGTATTGAGTAGCACATACAAGGTTAATAAATGTCGATTTGCCGGTCATAAACCCATGCTGTTCATCAGAGATCATCCCCGAGGTAAGCGCAGCCATATATATATGCAACATGATCTCGAACAGCTTGCTGAAATTGCACACAATAGCCACTGGTCTATAGTTATGCACATCGCTGCGCTCGCCCTTCTTAAAAATCGGACAAATACGTGATGCTTTCCAAGAATCTGGAAAACATGACGTTGAAATCACCGCGTTGAATATCTTAGTCAGTGGTTTAAGACATACCGAAAGACAATCTTTAATTATGAATGCAGGAACAAGATCAGGACCCATAGTCATATTAGGCTTTAACTTACGACCAGCCATTTCAATGTCTTGTTCTGTAATAGAGGTGAAAATACAAGTAGGATATTGACAGAGTCCTGGATTATCCGCCAGCAAGGTATCCGAAACCAAAGAACCAAAGACGCGCCACCATCCTGAAACGCCCGAGAGAAAAAGTCCGCAAAACTGCCGGCAATCGTTTGCGGATCTTGTTTTACTTCGTTAATATACTTACGTTAAAGTTTGTGGAGTTACTAATCATTTATTTGTTACTTGTAAACAAGACCAGAATCTATTGGGATCCTCTGATATATTTTCTTCTATGTTGCGAATATAATTAGATGTGAATGTGCCTCCCCTTCAATTAGATGATGTCTATTTATTTTGTAGTATAGTGTACTAGTATCCAAAACTGAAATAAAATAAAATATATTAGGACTACTCTATATTAAAATCAGAAAATACGTTTTATGTTTCTCTAATCTAAAACCAGATAAGACTATAAACAGAATTAAGATAGTTAATCGATTAAATAGAAATGGTTACTTATAAAAAAAAATTGATGCATATCAGCACAGTCGTAATTTTTTTGTGTCAATAGTATTGGTGAAATTTAAAAAAATGGCTTACTACTACTATGATTATACGGGTGTAATTTTTGTTATACTCTTTTCCATATCTAATGTTATTATGATTATATCAGGGTTAATAATTCGGGCAAACATAAAAAAGATGTACAGGCGTTTGGACGAAGGTAAGTAAAGCTGCGATAGTGACGAATATTTTCTTGTATCGATTCTCAAATAGATTAATTTAAGCGCATATTATTTGTTTCGGTAATAAAATTAGGTAATGCAAATTAATAATAAGGTTTCAGATCTATAATTTTAATATGTAGTGGAGTCAATCTGTCGGAAATGTTCGTGAAAAACAAAATATTGTTCCCTTCCTCGTTTTTTTGTACTAACACAAGCCTTATTCTTTCAACTTTTGTAGTAAAATGGCATTTTTTGACTGTTTTCTTTAAATAAAGACATAAGTTTCTATTAGTCCGATCGGAACAAAAAAAAAACAATTTCTCCCTTTCAAAATTTTCGATAAAACTGAGGTAAGTTTAAATATCTTATGTCCAATACATAACCTACAAAACAACAAATTATGATAAAAGCATTCTAAATTTTATGTTTTTGTTACCTAACAGAACGGTTAAAAATTACAATCAATTTGAAAATTGAGTCGTCAGAATCGTCTATAGTTTTTGTAAAATAGGAAAAATTATATTTGGTAAATGTCCAATCTAATCCTCCTTCTACAAATATATCTAGATTCTTAAATTTATTGGATAAAACACTCGAAGAATTTTCAAAAAATAAATTAAACTGTATTATAGCTGGAGATATAAATATTAATATATTGAAGATAAACAATGAAACTAAAAAACTAAAGGATATTTATTATTCAAACAGCTTTTACTTGCGCAATGAAAAATATTCCACAAGGGATTTTGGAAATTCCGAATCCTTAATAGATCATATTTTGTCAAATTCAAGTAAAGACATTTCAGTAAATTTTATTAATAGCCCAATATCCGATCATAAAACTTACACAAATTAAAACGTGATTAGATTCAACTAAACGATGAAATATCTTATACTGAAGATCCTTACTTAATATATAACAAAATTATTACAGTTTTTGAAGTAAACTCCTATATCAGGAAAATAAAAATTAAAGAAAATTCAAAACTCTTTCTCAAAGAAAAAACAGCCCACAAATAAAGAATTCTGTGAAATTTATGAAACTTTAAACAAAAATGTATAAAAGCTGATTCGATTAAAAAAAAGAGATTATTATAACCAAATATTTACAACAGGGAATCAGAAAGTATTATGGAAAAATATAAATATTTTACTCCATGGAAAACCAGCGAAAAAGAAAACACAAATTGACCACCTTTATATTAATAATAAACAAATTGAAGCTGAAGAAGAGATCTGCGAGGAAATGAATAATCATTTCATAAACGTTGGACAACGATTAGCAGAACAGATTCCATCTGGAAATTCTCCCGCATACATCGAAAATTCACATTCAATGTTTTTAAACATAGAAGATATAGATGAAGAAACAATTGCTGAAATAATAGATTCTTTAGATCCGTTTAAAGCCTGCGGATATGATAAAAATTATTAAAATGACCAAATGTGAATTTACTCCAATTTTATGTCATCTAATCAAAACTTCTTTCAAACAACAAAGTTATTCCAACAAATTAAAAATTGCCAAAGTTTTTCCTATTTTTAAAAATGGCCTAAAAAGTGACCCAAATAACTACAGGCCTATATCTATCCTGCCAGTTTTTTCAAAAATAATTGAGAGATTTATCTAGGATAAAGTGGAACAATTTTTAGAAAATCAGAATATCTTGTTTTCTGATCAGTACGACTTTCGCAAATCCAAGGACACTGAGGTAGCAGCAATTGATTTAGTAACACAAATTCAACTTGCTTTAGACAGACATGAAAAATGTTGCTTATTATCCTCGGATTTGTGTAAAGTTTTTGAAACTGTGGACCATAAAATATTGCTTAAAAACTTGTTTCATATCGGTATAAGAGGTTTTATATATAATTGGTTCCAAAATTATTTGTTGGATCGAAAGCAGTTTGTTCAGATTGGCAAAAACAAAAGCAGTCATCAAAAAATTTTATGTAGTGTGCCTCAAGGATCTATATTGTCTCCAATTTTATTTTTAATATATATAAATTCTGTATCTCTGTTAAATTTACAAGGCTCCACTAAATTATTTGCTGATGATACCACCCTTCTCTATACTTCAAATAATTTTGCAAAAATAAATGTTATTATTAATAAAGACCTAAATTTAATTACTAATTGGTTACAGGCACAAAAATTAACTTTAAACTTTCAGAAATCCTCTTTCATGTATATATCGAATATTATTCAAAATACAGATATTCCGCCAATATTTTTTTCTAATAATCAAATTAATTATTCAAAGTGTATTAAATTTTTAGGCTTATATATAGATCAAAATTTAGCTTTGAAGCCACATATAGAATATTTAAGAGTACAAATTTCTCCAATAATAGGAATTTTGTTTAAAATTCGTAACTATATTTCTCTTAATTTGTTAAAATACATATATTTTGCTTTCATTTATTTAAAATTACAGTATCTAATATCAGTGTGGGTGCTGCATGTAAAACAACAATAAAACCATTAGAAAAATTACAAAATAAGTCAATAAAATGTATTTACCGTTTACTATATCTGGAGCCCACCATTAACCTATATAAGCCTAAAAATCTTTTAAACATTTCTATGATGTATAAAACTAAACTATGTATTTTTATTCATTCATCAGCTAAAAATATGAAAAATACAAATTTAAATTTTATTAGACAAACCGATTATTTCTCCACCATAAAATTTAAGTAATTTTGGCAAGCAATGTATATTACACAGTGGGGAGAATTATTACAATAATCTACCAACAGGATTAAAAAATATTAACAAAATTGATACTTTTAAAAAACACTTAAAGAAATATTTTTTGAGGAATTAATATCTTCACGTTTGATATATTTTTTTAATGTTTACAGTTTTTAATTTATTTGTAATTTATAATAATGTTTATGCGTTTATAGGTTTTATATTAGTTATTAATTAGTTTTCTTTATTATTTACAGTTGTTAATTTATTCATAATTTGTAATAATGTGTATACATTTTTATATTTTTCTATTGTTAATTAGTTCCCTACTATAAACAATATTGTTTCTTGGGAATAAATGATTGATTAAAAAAAAAATCCGGCCATAATGAATGTCTTATTTTCTTAATGTGGGTTTTTTTATTATCTCCAAAATGAAACTAAAAAATCATGTTTTATATAATAATAATAATAATTATAATAATAATAGTAATTTTATTTCTTCAATTTAATTAGTGTACAGGGTTTTTGGTTATATTTTAAATTGTACCTAGGGCTTTTATTATATGAGTTACGGAAAAATGTCAAATACAAAAGTTTTAGGGTTTGTCCCAAACCGCCAGAATCATTTAAGAAACAAAACAAATGACTTTTACAATGGCCAAAAACTGACGACAACTTCGTTATTTTAAATACAACATCCTGTATATTTTATATATATAATTTGCCTATATTCCGATATCCAGTTTTCATAATATCAAAGCTTAAATTTGACATGTATCTAATGCAACTGCCGGTTTCTGTGCATATACGGCGTAGTGTGGCTTGCTTTCAATTATGTCCGCATTATAATATGTCAAACAAAAAAATAAATGTGTTATTTATTTTATCACAATGGGTGTAAAAAGTAGTAATAGAAATATTAAATATTGTGAAAATCTATTGCGTGTTAGGGGTTTGACCCCAGATAAACCTACACCAGATGCGAAACTTAGACAAGTAGCGCGTCAATTTTCTTTGGCCTCGGCGGGAGAGACATGTATGGCCCGCACCAAAAATTTTGTTGGATATTAAAAATTATTAATAAATTAAAAATAGTATTACCCGCACCATTTCAATTTTTTTGGAAACAAAATATTAGGAATATTTAGATATTATAATATGTGAATTACTGGTTGTGTCTGCTCCTGTTCTGTTCCTTTTACTGCGATATAAATTCAATTTACTCTTATTTCATTAAAATGAAAAACTAATTATATTGGTGTTTTAAAAAAATGACAAATGCTCATATTCCTGCACTATTCAGACAATGGTGTTTAAATTAGAAAAAAAAAACACATTTTTAACTTTCAAAAAAATATTTATTTATACACAAAATTATAAAAAATATCTGAACATTAATTATGTAACTAGTTGATTAAGAATATCCTGTCTTTTATTAAGGAATTACATTGTAAAATGCCATCATCTTATGATCTCTTTTAAGGGGGAACTGCACGGAGTAATATAGATCATTTGCAAGCCTTCCGCCGCTGCAATATTATGTTAAAACTATAAGAGATATGTATTAGCTTCAATGTGATTTTTAATAGGGAAATATGTAGAGTTGGGCGCTAAATGCGAATTTTTATGAAAAAATCAAATCTAGAGTTATAAAATAAAAGTAGATTTGTCCATATTCGACCATTTTTTGACCACTTTTTGACTTGAAATCTTGACTGTTTTATTTCAAAATTATAATTTGATCTTACAATAAAAAATTTAGAAGTTTTTTAAAATGCATATAAGTAGTGGTCATGTACTTCATTAATAAAAATGTTACCTGATACAATAAATGCTCTAGGGATTATTAATTTTTAATTTTAAATATAAGTCAATACATTATAAAAAATACCTTGTTGTCCACAATATGTTTGTGTTTTATTTACCATTGTATTTTAACATTTCTATCACTATTATTATTATTTCTACACCTAGATCTTGTAAAATTTTCATTACAGATAGATAAAACTGTTGAACAATACACAGAATAAATAAGTGAACTACAAATGGTACAAGATACAAACTATAAAATCCAATATAAGCATAAAAAAAGAACAAAAGAAAGAAATGTTATAAATAAATGACATTAACATGTCTCCATTGTTTTGTTTTAACTCCAAAATTAATTATAATGCGCAAAGATATAATGATTAATTTTGAGGAATGTAAAGTAATTAAGAACAAAATTGCGTAACTTTTCTCTGAATTAATCCTTGCTAAATCTCTTATCGTTATGAGCTCCCTTAGAGTACATTCCTGTATATACTATCGTACACAATATAACACATGTAATTTTAAATAAACGAAAAAATATAACAATATTTATAATACATCCTACTGGATGGATTTTAGATTTTCTACAGGGAAGGAGCTTCCAAGTCCGAATCAATAGATGTCTGTTGGAGAGCTATGATGTATTGAGTAGAGTACCCCAGGGCTCTGTTTTGGAACTACTGCTGTTCATAATATATATCTCGGACATATCTGAAAACATACAATACATAAACATATAATAATATATTTATGCTAACACATTATTTTTAATATTTTCAGGAAATGCAAAAAGCAGCTTTTTAACATAAATTTATCTGACATACCCAAAAGAGGATTGTTTAAATGAAATTCTGTTGCATTAAATATAGTATTTTGATCTAGAAAAGACCAGGACAGACTTATTGTTAGCCGAACCAACTCAACACACAGTCAAAAAATTCTTAAGTTACATTTTATAGCATCTGCATGATATATGTAATTTTCCTATTAAACAAAGCATTAAGGCAAAAAAACAGTGAATTTATCATTCTCAAGAGTTTTTGGCTCACCCTTTATATTCCATTCTAAAAAACCTTTGTAGTATATAAAAATAAATTTACTTTCTTTTCTGATGTCCAATAATCCCAAAAAAATATCTTTATTATAGCTCTAGCAGACTTGATGATCCCATGTATTATGTGTGATGTGTACTTTAAATCTAATGCATGAATTGCTTTGAACTGTGACAAATAAACACTATATTTAAAAATAATTAGAAAAAAAAGCTTTTTACATTCTTGGAGGATAAACAGGTCTCTAGAAGTTCCCAGTGTTGGGCTAGTTGGTGTATCTAATGAATCTTAAGGGCCAGTGTGTAAAATTATTCAGTTGTATACAATTTTATGCACATCACTCAGATGTATCTGTTTTTTGTTATTAACTATTAGGTAATATCTACCTCCTACAACAACTCTTATTTCCTCGGGTAACACTACATTCTAGTTGTTATTCTTCCCTTTTCTACTGGGTTTGTTGCTTGTTGGACTAGGTACAGCAATTTCTAAAAATAATTTACATGTATTGTTATTGTTTGATTTGATATGTTCCCTACGGCATCACATTACCAAAATTTGTGTCAACAAAATAACAATCACATACACCTAATTTAAATTCAAAAACCACTGTTGGCACTGTTTACGTTCCCGATCAAAACTGGCCGTTTGGCGTCAAACGTCAACTCGCACAAAAGCGTAACTAGCGGCCACTGTGGATCGTTGCAGAACTAACAAAAATACGATAAACTGATTGCATACACAAAACCTTTTCAAGGGTTCCATTTGAAGTTTCTTATATATTTTTATTTATATATGCTCGCACTATCGATATCGCCGCTCGAGTAAGCACTTTTACTATGTCTCAGATGACTGGACATCCGTAGGAGGCGGAGTTTCACATAATTTCGCTATGCATGCGTTAGATAGGCACTTTCGCATCTGATGTAGATTTATCTGGGGTTTGACTACAAATATTTTAACATAGGAGAGTATGAAGGATTTTAAATAAAATATTCTTATAAACCACCGGTAAATTCGAAAGGGGTTTCGAGATATTTATTTTTAAAATTTCTAATTTTGGAGAAGGTTTCAACTAATTCCAAGACAACATGGCTTGGACATCAATGTGATGACAATCTCATCACCCGTATTTTGTCAACAAAGAAGTATAAAAAAACCGATTCAATTATTTTATTTTGATTTTTTTTTTGGAATGTATGAACTAATTTTGTAATATATTGTGGTTTGTTAGCGTAATATCACAGTGTATAAAAAATAGTAACAACCTCTTATTAAAACTTTTTAGATTATTTATTTGTATAGTTTTTAACTGTCCAACCCTAATTAAGTTTATTAGTTTATTTATAAATTATTTATAATTAATAAAGAATATGAACTTACCAAGAATATTAATTTATTGCACTAGGTAGGTAATTCACACACTAAAAAAAGTATTTTAAAAAATTATCGTAAATGTTGAAACACGCACGAATACGGCGAAGCCAATTTTTTTGAGGGGGTTTAGGTCTGGTAACCTTGGGGGCCATTTTCTAAGTTTTGGGGCATTTCCACCTATCCACCTATTATCAAACGTATTATCCAGATGTTTTAACACATTCCTATAAATGTGGGAAGCAGCTCAATCATGAAGAAACCAGGTACTGGGTGGCTGAGCTAAAGGAATATATTTTAAAAGAGTGGGCAAGTCATTAGTTAAAAATTGTAGGTATGCCTCTCCTGTTAAACGCCTTGGTAGCTCAAAAGGTTCGTTTAACCGGTTGCGGATTATTCCAGATCAAATATTTATAGAAAACCGGTATTGAAATCGACTTTGTTGAATCGCGTGTGGATTTTTTTGAGCCCGGGTATGAGTGTTATGATAATTTAAAATTCCATCTCTCGTAAAACAACATTCATCGGTTGTCAGTATGTTTAAAGTAAAATTTTCGTGTTTTTTTTTTCGAAGAAACCACCGGCAAAATTCTCTTCTTCGGGGTAATTCCTCTAAAGTCAAAGCGGGGGCCGATTAGAAAATCCAACTTGTCGCGAGATTTCTCGAGTGCTCAAACCAGGGTTTGCCTTCACTAGGGCCAAAATATGTTTCTCGTTTTCGGGTGTTATTTACCTTTCAAGCCCCCGATTAGTTTGACGAATATTTACACTTCCCGTATCGCGAACTTTTTGTAAAACCGCCACAAATGTTCTGTCATTAGGACACCTCTTGGTAGGATATCTTTCCCGGTATCTTTGGGACGCCAAATGAGAATTCTGTCTACACTCTCCATAAATAAGTATCATGTCTTCTTCAATATTCGTATATATTTTTAAAGAGTTTTTAAATCCCGACTATGTATGAAAACCGTATGGTTTTAATACGTATTAAAACCGTATGGAATTATACGTACAAATATACAACATAAAAAGACAAATTGTGGTTACCTTTTTGTTCGTAGTTATTTGTTTTCCATATGTATATGGTTTATATTTAAGAAAAAATGTATTTAAAAATAAAAAATAATAACTATTTAGTATCGAATAATTATATTTCCTAAGACTAAAACAAACATTGTTTTTTTAGATTAATTTAAAAATATTCAGTTAGTGTTGTTAGCCTTGTGATACTTTATTAAATTTTTGTTTGTATCCTATGAGCGGCCATACTGTAATAAAAAAAATGATCTCTTTCAGCCTTGAAGAAGACGACAAATAAATCGTCGAAACGTCGGCCAATTTTTAAAAAACTGAGGTTTGATTTATGTCCCTAACCCGCTAAACACCATCTTGAATTTAAATTGAGGGACGCTACTTTCACACGCCATGCATTTTAAATATATTTTTTGTTCTTAAAAAACAGTTATGTACCTATATCTTAAAGCTAATTTCGATTCGATTCGATCGATACAAAACTCCTTACGCCTCTGATGATCTGATCGCACTAATTTACATTAATTCTATAACAAGCGAATAAGCGCCTGCAGCAGCAATTTTAAGCCGCTCCCGTCTCTTTTTGGCTGACGGATATTCACCATTGCGTTGCCATAGCAACTGCCGCAAACAAATCTAAGCGCGAAAGCCGGCGTGCGGGGGGAGTCTGATGCGGAATTTGTTACTGCTGATTGTGATTCCTCAACGGGTCGCACTTATGAAAAGGTGTTCAGCGCGCTACGTTTTTATCATTATTATTTTTTGAGTATATAACGCACTAGTTTTGATAAAAAATAATGGTATAATTAAGTAAATAACGTGAATTTATATAAAACCTACTACATTTTTATAACAAAAATGTAGATTATAAAATGCTTAATATTTTAAAAATTAAGTAAATTGATTGCAAAATGTAGGTGAAGCGGCGCTTCACCCGCGTCCCCTGGCGAGCCGCCACTGGCCATAGAACAGGTGAGAGTGCATATTAGAATAATATACCGACATGATAGCATTTTGACTACAATAACTTCGAACCATAACAATTAACTTTCTACATAGATTTTCTATACGAATTCCCCATCTTAGGTTTTCATCAATTTCCAAACCCAACATTACTGAGGACTTGGACGGTGTAATAGGACCAATGTCAGTTTCGTGATGTTAAAAATTGTCATTGTTTTGTTTTTTTTTATTTGAAAATACAACGAAATTTGTTTTACTTTGATTTATAATAAAACAATTCTTTTTGGACCGCAACATAAACCAAATCTGCTGTTCTTTTGAGAGATCAATGCACTCTTTTCCACGATCACAATGCTTGTATCATCTGCATAATATGATATGGCAGAAATACCAGTGGAAATATTCTTTAACTAGGAAATAAGATCATTAGAATAAACAAGATGTAGCAGCGGACCAAGGACTGAACCTTGGGGAACACTCTGATTTACTGGCAATGAGTCGCTTCCCATCCCATTCACCATAACACACTGTTTTCGTCCACTTAAATAAGACTCCATGAGCTTCCACGCCTGTCCTCTAATGTCACAACGATGCAATTCGATTAACAATAGTTCATGGCTAACCATATCAAATGCTCGGGAGAAATCCACAAATATACCCAATACATGCAGGTGTTTATCAACTTCAATTATTCAGGAAATATTACATACTGCGCTCAGAGATTTATGAAGTACGTTAATTCCAAGATAAATACAGCAACCAGAAAGCTTTAATTCATTCAAATAAATTTCGCCTATAAATCAGTCTAAATTTGAATCAATGGGGTATATAGTTCTATATAACATACCTTTTCCTTACCAAGGACAGTTGCAAAAAATAAACTCAGTGATTGAGTTCTTAATAATTTTTCATGTACCAATATAAATTACCTACTTTGTCCCCTATCCTAAATTTGTAAATTTGTTTTTGATGTTACATTATATATCACTCAACAAAGAATTTTATTGTTTTAGGTTACTATTTTGTTGAGGATAATTTCCGCTGGAGAAGGAAGCAACTATTGTCAATACATCCAAGTAACGTCGATTTAAGTAAGTAGTTCGGTAGTAATCGATTTAACATTTTCTGATGTAATGAGTAAAGAAATAAAGATTTTTGTGAAAAAAATATAACTTACTTCAAAATAGTACTAAAAAGTAAAAATTAATATTTTATTCCGCCTTGAAAATTTGGTTTTCTGGAATCGGCCTCAAACCAATCGCAAAAGGACATTTATATATTAAGTGTATGTACATATATACCACATTAAATGGACACTGTCTTTATTAGTTTAATACCTACCGAACTTTTAATTTTCGAGGTCTAAACTTAGGTTAAAATTTTGGACGTCTCTAATAAAATAATCAAGTAGTTCCTTGGTCGATTGCATATGAAATTTCGAAATAATCACCGTATTTTTAGAATTAAAAAGTGCCATCAATACACATTTATAGAAAATTAGCATTAGACACTGTCAAAATTTAAAATGATGAGTAAATTTGAACCTTGTGTCATTAAAGGCCCCGAAAATTATATGAAACTCGATATTTTTATAATACTCACTTTTCCCCTTAATCTCTTTCTCACGTGACTCACTGAGATAAGAAATGTTTTGTGCCAAGAATAAAGATATTTTATATTGGCACATTCATTCAGATTAAATTATCCGATATAACCTGACAAAAAATATTTCCCCCCTAGAGGGTATGTTCCGTAGAGTGCGACGAAATTACTTTCTTGGTTATTTAAACTTTATACATCAAACTTCAAATCAATATATTAAAGTATTTCATAATTTTCGTAAAAACCCTTAAAAAGAAATATTCAAAATGGCGTTACTTCGCCATTTCCATTATTTTTTAATATACTTGGTATGGGACCACTTTCGCACTAACCTGAACACTTTTGCAAATTGGTCAAAGCATCCCTGAGTATCTCGGTCAAAAATGACGTTTTTTTTTAAATAAATATATATTTTTCATTTTTCTTTTATTAAACTTTACTTTTTTACTACTTGCTCTAAAATACTTAAATATCAATTTGTCCTTAACTTTCCTTAGAGGTAAATCGGGAAATAACCCTGAAGATGAATAAAACGGCAACGTTTTTCGGGGTTTCTCGCTTATGAGTAGAGATAGAGAAATGTGATTTTCGCGACACCGAAATGGCATCTTTGGTTTTATTAAAAATTTACACGGCGCGGCGTCCCGAAAACCGCATTTCTTTATCTCTACTCATCAGCGAAAAACCCCGTAAACCCTAAACACCCTTGAAAATTAGACACCCTATACATACATAAAAATACATAGGATCGAATTGAAAACCTCCTCCTTTTTTGTTAAAAACGCTTTAACGGGAGTCTTTAGCTTCATTTCAAAATTTAAGATAATAAAGAGTGGAAAGTGTTAGACTTGTGAGGACACAGGACAGTGGGAGTTAAGCCCACAACATTTATTTATGTAAATTTAGAAAATAAATTAAATTCCTCTGAATAGGTCAAAAAAAGTATATTATGCATCTTAGACAAAGAAAATGTAAGGTTTTTAAACAGTTTTTTTTTAAACTTGACCTAATTTTTTTCCAGTCCCTAACTCTTTCATTTGTTCATAAGTATAAAATAACTGTTTAGATATCAGGTATGTTAAATCAAATATGCTTCAAACTATATACATAATTCAAAAATCCAAATTTTGCATGGTGTTCTATGGGCGAAACCTTACTTTTTTTAAAATAGGCACACTACTTATAAGGTATAGAACATACCTTATAAGAAAACTATTCACCTTTAACGCCCTAGTGGACAACATTTATAATAGTGTTTATTTAAATATCTATTATAGTAAATACCTCCTAATTTGCTGTTTAATGTAATGCCCTTAAACCAAGAAAATTAGATTATTGAAAAAGGGTCAAAGAAACAAAAACCAAATATATATATATATATATATATATATATATATATATATATATATATATATATATGAAAGCTTTCACGGCTGGAGTTAATTATGAAATCATGGTTCTTGTGGCGCAGTGATAATGCTTGAAGATGCCTCTTTCTTGCAATCGCAAGCGAAGAAGCGTCGGGAAGTACTTCCAATTTGCAAACGGAAGAACCATGTTTTTTTTAAGTGCACATAGCTTTTATTGATAAAACTTATACTAAACATATTTTTTTAGGTACTGGGACACCAAGAGTTATAAATCCAGCTCTAATTATCGATTAAATATTGAAATATTTTGAATAGTGGACGAATTTTCAGGAAATTGATGCCCTAATGATTTATTTATATTTTTAACATAAATGCAATGCTAATAAATAAATTTTAATGATAACTAGTTATAAAATTAATTATCATGATCTTTCCTATATCAACTAAGAATAGACTTTTAGTTTCATCACAAACTGTATTCCTACTGTTTGTTGTTGATATAGACTGCTTCTTTTTAAAAAAGCTGCCCGCTGCATGTCTATTCTCTTTTTGATTTGTCGGTTCCACTAGTAAGCAGCGAAGCGAATATGCAAGAAAAATTTGAGTCTCGCTACGGGACAGGCGTTGGTTATAGCAAGTGTAGAGAGGAGTGTCCCGCTGCAGGAAGATATTTTGACTCCGCGA
The DNA here is from genome assembly GCA_030620095.1 of Kuschelorhynchus macadamiae. Lineage (NCBI taxonomy): Eukaryota > Metazoa > Arthropoda > Insecta > Coleoptera > Curculionidae > Kuschelorhynchus > Kuschelorhynchus macadamiae. The sequence goes on along the minus strand of JAUTXW010001663.1, from coordinate 189,439 downwards.
ATAATTTTGAATGCTTATCGTGTTTTAGTTCAATCAGAGCGATTCGCAACCGCTGACAGCGTAACCTTGTGTTAGTATCAGAAGCGTGCAGTCCATGGAAGCAAGGGAAGCAGTGCTTCCCCAAAAAAAATTACAAAACATCTTCTAAAATGTAATTTTTTAAATAGGAAACCATTAATTTAGTTTATATTAAAAATGCTAAAATATTATCTTAATTATCAAGCCCATAATAAATGCGGCCTTGACTCCAACCGAGCCACAATAGAAATCTAATAGAACCTATACGGGCCGCTAGCTTCTCTGCAGCCAAATCCTGTATGCTTGATTTCCTGTGAATCGAGCCAGGGGTTATTGAACTTTCCACCGGCTGTTTGCCATTTTTGCATTTCAGTCGCGTGCTTTAAGTGGGGGCGGAATCTATCGTTGGAGTAGGTTTTTTGTTTGAACGGCTATCCGTGTGATATGTGATACGTACGTCGCGTCGTGCATGGTACGATATGGAAGACAATAATACGGACGTGGATATGCAAATACGTTAACTTCGGCTGTCGGTAATAACGTTGAAAATGTTGGAGAATTTAGTAAGAAGAGTGTGTGTGAATGTGTGGTATGTGTCTTAATAATAAAGGGATTTTCAACATTAAACTTCACTGATAAGCTTCAAATAATTTCTAAAGGAAGGGCAAAACCGCCTATGAAAAATTTAACCACAAAAATGAAAAACTGTATTAGACATTTTTATCCGCAAAAACAATACGAACAATTTAAATGGCTAACAGGGTGTGAAAATATAAGTAAATTATTTTGTTGGCCATGTTTACTTTTTGAAAATGAAAAAGGTCTCTGGAATAAAACTGGGTTTTCCGATTTAAACAATTTCCATAAAGCTGTAAAAACACACATTATGTCCAAAGCGCATTTGCAGGCCGTCATAAAAGAAAAAGTCTTCGGCAAAACCAGAATTGAACACACCCTTAATAAACAGTTGGAAATTAGTCACCGCCAACACAATGAATTAGTCGAAAAAATAGGCGAATATTAAAAAGACTTATCGATGTTGTTTGTTTTCTCGGACAGCACGAATTGGATTTAGAGGTCATGACGAAACAAGGGTTTCTTCAAATAGAGGAAATTTTCAGGATTTACTTAGTTTAATCAGTCTAGCGTTTTTCGCGGAACGTCGAATCGAATCCAGAATGATTTAATTTCCGCTGTTGCAACCATTATTCTAAAAAGAATTAAGCAGGAGATTGGCGAGGCGCGGTTCGTTGCTATTGTTCTGAACGAAACAACTGATATCACTAATTTTAGCCAATTATCTATAGTAATACTAATTTAAGAATGTGTCCGAAAATCGTACAGCAGATGCATTATATACCGTAGTTTATAACGTTACTAAAGAAATTAATGGGGAGAAAAAATTAGTTACTCAAAGCTATTATAGAGCTGCAGTGATGGCAAAACCATTAGGGGGTCTGTAAGCTAAAGTTCGAAAAACTTTCCCAAGTGCTGTGTTTGCCCATTGTTTTGCTCATAAATTAAATTTAGTTTTATCCCAGTCCATCAATCACATTAAAGAGTGTAAAGTTTTTTTCGTTACTTTAAGTGGCATGGCTACTTTTTTTTCCAAGTCAACAAAACGTACACAAGCTTTGGACTCTATTGTCCACAAACGATTGTCCAAAGTAGCTCCTACTAGGTGGAACTATAATGGAAGACTTCTATTAACAGTATCTGAAAATCGTGAATCACTGATTGAACTATTTCAAAATATAATAGAAAATAATGAAACGTGGGACTCAGAAGCATTAAATAGTTCGAGGGGTTTTTGGACTGTTTGAAACGAGATTTTAATTTTAATTATTTATTGAACATATTTTCAGAAATATTTCCATTCTTGGACAATATTTTTAATATATTACAAACTAAAACAAATTCTCTTGTTTTTTGTCTAAAAAAAGTGGATGATTTTAAGTCCATGTTAAGCCAAAAAAGAGATGACTTTGACCTATTTTGGGAGAAAACGCTAACGTTAAATGTAGAGCCACAAGCCAAGCGTCTTCGAACAGACAAGGTCGGAGATGTTCAAACATCATACAGACGCCTCTTTTATGAAATAATCGATCAAATTCAAATTCAAATTAAATGATTTTAAATTCGTCGAGCTCTGCAATTTTGATGCATTTAAAGCAAAAACTTTTCCAGAAGATGCGTTTAAATCTCTTCTTCTTCATTACGGCCAGTTCTTCGTCCGAGTGTTACTGCGATCTGAACTAAAAGTGATTTACGAAACTGATCACATTAGCGCAAAAAATAACGCTAAGGGACTAATGCAATTTTTAAAAGACAAGGAGCTGGAAGATGCCTACACCGAAGTGTCGAAATTGTGTGAATTAGTATTGACAATACGTGCCACAAGTTCATCAGTCGAACGCAATTTTTCAACAACTAAACGTATAAAAAATTTCGTGAGAAATTTAACGGGGCAGGCGAGACACATACACATACATCGCTGTTGTCCGTTGAAAATAAACTTCTCCAAAATATGTCGGAGGATCGACGTTTTTATGATGACGTCATGGACGAATTTGCAAAAAATGATCGAAGAATCGAATTACATTACATTTAGTTAAGTTTCTAAAAATTGCCTCCGTTTCTTAAAATTTCACCGCACACCCTGGTTAGTATGTATTATTTTATATATAATTATTATGGCATTGATTATTACAGATCCACCAAGCAGTATAAGTTTTCATTTTATGAAAAATGTTACTCTTCATAAAAAGTTCTGCTTCCGCCGAAAATATTATTGGAACCATAAAACTTAAAAAATATTGTACAGGGTTGCCAAAAACTAAAATTGCCTGAAGAGAAAACTACCCATAAATTTCGTTTTAGAGCAAAATGCCATAAGAGAATTATTCTGAGTAACTGTGTGACTCTGAAATTTCATAAAGAAATTCGGAAGTACTTTTCTAGTAGCAGAAAATGTTACATTGAATATTTTTCTGTTCATGGTAGTTAAATTACGAGCAAATAAATTATATCCTTACAAACCTAGATATATCCATATACTTTTACCTAGAGATGTTGAAGTTCGCTTCTTGTTCAGTGCATGGTTCCAAGGACAACCTGTAGATGATTCTTTCTTCGCCAGAAAAATACTATTTACCGATGAGGTGACATTTACGTCAAACGGAGTCGTATGCTCACAGATCTGCCGCTGGTGGTGTGACGAAAATCCTAATTTTTTCATAGAGTGTCGCAATCAATACTCATTTAAAACAATTGTTTGGTGCAGTATTTTGGATAACCAGTAGGGCCGTATTTGTTTCGTGAAAAAAACTTACTTGAATTTTTTAAGTACTCAATTGTTTGAATTTGTTGAAGAATTGCTATAAATATCAGGCGTTCACTTTGGTACCAACACGACGGAGCACCATATCATAGTACACAGATAGTTTCCAATTTTTCACAAAAGGCCGTTTTCAAATCGCTGGATAGAAAAGTATTCTGCGGCCAGCCAGGTCTCCTGATCTAATCCCGCCGGACTTTTTCCTTTGGGGACTGTTAAAAGGAAAAGTGTATCTTCTCAAGCCATTCCAAAACGGTGATCACCTGGAAACAGTTATCCGGCAGTGTGTACAAGAAATTACGCCAGATATTGTTAAATAAACCTTTTGAATACCCCGTATATTGCATTCAGATTTGAATTTCTTTATTCAATTTAGTATTTTATCACACCTCGGAATACTTAGAATAATTCTCTAAAACTAAAGTTATTGGTAGTTTTCTCTTCAGACAATTATTGGTTTTTGGCAACCCTGTACAACATTTTTTTAAGAGTAATATCTTTCATAAAATGTAAAATAAAAATGTTTTCTATTTGTTAAGAACTTTTCAGGACAAGCTGTATATATATATATATATATATATATATATATATATATATATATATATATATATATATATATATATATATATATATGCAAACTGAGTTTAAGAACACAACTATGTACAAAATTATAGGTTTTCTTAAAAAAGTCATAGCGCGAGCCGGAATTGTTAGTTAAACTTCACAGTTAACAAACCTTGTTTATACTCCGCACCGTCGAAATAAACATATATTAGAAGAGGCTGATAAGCGGGTGAACCGAAAACTGAACGGTCACAAGGTACGTTTTGGTTGACCAATACGTCGCGAGACCCAATGGGGGATTTCGATTAGACGTCACTCTTGGATAATTAAATGCTCTTCAAAAAAATGCATGTGGAACCAAAATATCTAGTAGACCCCATATAAACCGAATGGAAGAGCAAATGGGCTGTCGTAGGAGCGACGAAAATATTTTAATACCTATTGTTTGATTAAACAAAGTCTATATTTTTCTATATATATTGGTGAAATAATTCTGGAAAGCAACTGTACAAAAAATTGCGTTTACCTAAATTTTAGTTTAATTTCTTTAAAGAAGGTCTATCTCAGCCTGTGTCCATCCACTGCTGGATTTAGGCCTCTTCCAGATTTTTCCATTCTGTTTCATTTTGAGCTTTTCGGAACCATTGTTTTGTTGCAACTTGATTAACCATCGTCAATCCATCGTCTTGGGGGGTCGGCCTATACTTCGTTTGTTTTCTCTGGGTCTCCAGTGTATAAGTTTATTTGTCCATCTCTCTCCGTTCATCCTAGTCACGTGACCTGCCCATTGCCATTTTCATTTAGCAATTCTAGGACCTACATCCGTTACTCTGGTTCTCCTTCTAATTTCTTCATTGCGAATTCTGGCCTTAAGGGGTCACGCGTAGACGGTTGGCATTCTTTTTAATTAAGGTGTTGGTTTCCATTCCGTAGGTGATGACGGGGAGAATACACTGATCAAAGACTTTTCTTTTAAGACTGATTGGAATCTCTTTATTTCGAAGAATAAAGTTCAGTTTTCCAAATGCTGACTAACTCTGTCTTATTATTCTAGAAACTTTAGCGCTTTGATTTTCCTTGCCCAGAATTATATTGTGTCCAAGAAAAATATAGTTGTAAAGTAAATGATTCAGGTGTGTTCCATTGACATTTACTCCCTTATTCACCCAGTCAATGTTTTTTAAAACATCTTCCAAGACGAGAGTAATTTTATTTTGTCGGTTTGTATGTCTTCGCGTATATTTATATATAATGTCGCTGTTTTATACATATGTTTCAATAAGGTGGTGTATCGGTACTCGATCCTAGCGTTTTCAAGGGGTTCGAATGTTGCAAATCATTCTACCGGGTCGAATGCTTTGTAGTTTGTGGTAGTCAACAAAAGTTAGATGCAGAGGGATGTTATATTCGGTGGCTTTTTCAATGAGAAGGCGAACTGTTTGATATGGTCAGTTGTCCCAAATCCCTTTCGAAAATCCGCCTGTTCGACAGGTTGGTAGTTTTTTTGTAAGTCTTTTTGTTATTATCTTGGTCAGCAGCTTATAAAAGTGGGATAATAAGCTTATGGGACGGTTGTTCTCTAAGTCTTTGTTGTCTCCTTTTATAAATAACAGGATTACCTCTGCGGTTTGCCACTGGGTTGGTATTTGCCCCTCTTCGAGACATTTGTTTAAGAGTATCAGAACTGCCTGTAATAGTACATCTCCGCCAATTCTTATCATTTCCGTAGTTATTTTGTCTTCGCCTGGCGTCTTTATTTCTGGAATTTCCTCGGAGCCAGTATTTATTATTTTGTTTACATTTGATGTTAGGATGTCCTGGGATTTATAGAATTTCTGATAGAATTCTGCTATTACTTTCGCAATATCAGTTTTATCTGTTACAACTACTCCATCCTTATTTTTTACTCCGTTGATGTTTTTTTTTTACCATGTTTGTTGTTCTGATGTCTCTCCAGATTGCCTTTTTATAGTTTTGTTCAATTCGTTGAAATCTGTAGTATCACGTTCGATTCTCTTTCGTTTTTTAATGAGTTCTTATGTAGCTCTTGTCATTTTAGTGTTTTTGTGTATGATAAACTTTTTTTATGACTGTCTGTATGTATTCCGTAATTTTGTTGGATATGCTGTCTATGTTTGTAGAACTTAAATTATGTTTTTCTTCTATTGTCAGTTTATCTTTAATTGCCTGTTGGTATTTGACAATATTCCTTTCTATGATTTCGCCAGTTGGGAAATGATTCTTTTTCTTGAGCATTTTTGTCCTTTCTTTCCTGAAATTTATTGCGAATATTGCTCTAACTAGTCGATGGTCTCACCATGTATCAAATTTGTTTAGAACGGAAACATTTGTACACAGTTCCCTCTTGTTTGTCAATATGTAATCAATCTCATTTTTGGTACGACCGTTTGGGCTCTGCAATGTCAATTTTCTTTGGGGTTTCTTCATGAAAAAGGTATTCATGCAGTAAAAGTTTTCTTTGCATAGATAGTTACGTAAGGTTTGCCATCTTGCGTTACTGATACCCAAGCCGAAGTTTCCTATTTGGTCTGGATCATCATGTTGTTTATGTCCGATTTTGGCATTAAAATCTCCTAATATTATCAAGTGCTTTGCTTTTTCTGTTTGTATTGCTTTTGTTTTGTCTTCGAATAATTCTTCTATCCCTTCTTCTTCTGATGCACTCGTGGGTGCGTAAACTTGTATGAGTTGGATTTGAATATCTTTTACTGACCCTTAATGCCCCATATTATAATACGCTTCGATATAACTTGTAATTTGGTGATTAAGTGTTTTATACGCTATTTCACAAGGATAGCGATTCCACCAATTTGTCCGTCTGAATTGTTTCTCTTCTTTTAGCTTTGTTTCTGATATTCCTAGTATATCCCACTTGATCAATTTCAACTCTTGTTCTAGTCTGATCAGATCTTCTTGCCGCATTATCCTGATGTTATAGGTTGCAACATGTGTCTTCCAACTTTTCCTTTATCGAACTTTTGCCTTTCCCAGAATCCGTGAGGCTGACTGACGCGTGGTCAGTGCGAGATTCTAAGTCAATCAGTCTACCCTCCTGGGGATTCTTGTTTGAAATGTCGACCTCTGGAATAATCCGAAAGGTGTTCTCAAAATAAAACACCACGTTTGCCAGGCGGGTTGGTGAGTGTCATAGAATTACATTTCCTTAATTCTAGTTCAAACAGTTATACGGCTGTTACTCGGTCGCCAGAGCCTCGTTTATTTTCCAGCAGGGTGTACCGGATGACTTAGCCATTTTTCGAGCGGGTGAGGTTGGCATTTGGGCTGGTGTTTGACTACCTTTAACCTTCGCCCCTTACATCCCAAGAAGGTAAAAGAGCATAATTGGTCTTGTCTCCTCAAGAGCATACCGGGCAGCGTAAATACATTCCTTATGGAGCCTTACAATAAAATTAGTAATTTTTCTACATTTCACAATCAACTACGTACGTAAAATACATACGTTCGAAAAAGTACATAATAAATATGTGTGCAAAAAATTCGTTAGACTCTTGCAGGAGATCATGGCCTTCTCGAAAGAGCAAAAATGTTAAATGCGACAAAAAATTTGGATTATACTGCCAATCTGTTGAAACACAGACACCAGTTTTCAGACGACAAATTTCTCTCCTGCAGAGGATACGTTTATAGTTAATACTTTTGTTCAATTAAATATTATAAGTTCTCAGTTAAAAAGCAAGTTTGAATCATTCTGCCGCATAAATGAGAAATTTCGATTTTGAAAGATATCATCCAAAACGAAGACAAATTGCAAAATGGTTATCACAATGATTTGGTACCGTATTTGTCTTTACAACTTTCGTCTTTAAAAACAACCCACTGGCATCCAAACTGAGTCCAAAACTTTAGACATATTCCTAACTTTTTGAAATATTTGATACGTCAAATTTCTTAGAAAAAAACAGATCTTTTTCCAAACTATAATTTATCAAAAATTTGAATTTTTTTTATTTGCAATTAGGGTTGCCAACCTTTGCAGATTTAGGCGGGAGTCTCCCGCTCATTATGTATATCTCCCGCTTCCCGCCGAATGGTTCAAAACTCTGCTTTTTAGGAGAAAAAAACATTAGTTGTAACAATGAATGAAGAAAAATTATAATTTATTCAATTTCGTCAGTGTAATACCAATAACCAAATAAACCTTGATGATTAAGTATACCTGGGTGACTTCACAAGTGACTCGTCTAGGCTAGGTTTGTTCGATCCAATAACAAGCCGAGGACCTACCTTTTTTTTACTCTTAAATTTATTTTAGCGTCATGCTTGTGTTTTCTGCAAATTTGGCAACCCTAGTCGCAATGAACCATTAAACGAAAGACTTGTCGACAATAATTCAGTTTGAAAGCAACCTAGCCAAAGCCTAGAAAGGAAAGGGTTCTAGTAACCATGGTTCTTGAGATTCGACCGTGTGAAATTGAAATTACTATCAAAGCTCGGGGAGATTCAGACCGGCTTTTTTACCTGACTTGTGCTAGCCGAATCGTGATGGAGACCGTAACCCGTATTTCTATTTATTATTTTTTTTAGGTTTATAATATGGCCAGCGGTATGCTGGTGTTCAGCTACAGTAGATTAAATAATTTGTTTATATACTAATTTAATATCATAAAAAACGAAAAAAACATGTATTTTGTCCTAGGATGTATGGTTGAACTTCTATGGCTCTCTGAAAATTCGCGAATTTTCAAATATTTATGTATTTATTGTAAAAATGTAGTCATATCTTGAGAAATATTAATCCCTCGTCAATATTAATGTGTTTAATGAATTTCTCAGCTCAAAATACCTATGAAACCACATATTATAATACCATGTTCCGACAAAAATTTCTCCGTCAAATTTTTACCTAAAAAAATCATCATGTCATAAAAAACGAAAAAAACATTTATTTTGTCCTAGGATGTATGGTTGTACTTCTATGGCTCTTTGAAATTCGCGAATTTTCAAATTTTTATGTATTTATTGTAAAAATTTAGTCTAGGAAATTTGAGCGCCCTATTTCTCCCACATACAAGTCTCCACATGAGCATTGAATTATATATAATCTTTCTGTCTGAAAAGGTACACAATTTTCCGGGGATCACAAGCATTGTCCAATCTTCTTATGTGTATTGAAGAAGGTACGTATGTTGGACCGAAGAAGTAATCGTCCTATTTTGTCTGCAGTGCCATTTATATAGGGAAGAATAACACAAAATAACGGTGGCTCCTTATCATTCTCCTTCCATTCCTTCTCAGAGCCTCGGTCAGTTTCGCTTTTTCCGATGTAGACAATCTTGATCAAAAATTGAAATAGCTCTAAATACTAGTGAGTTAATAACCGATTTCTTTTGTGCTGGATGGTGGTGGCAATTTGCATTTAAGTATCTATAATTTATTTAAAAATATACACTATCTTTTTAACCTCAAATTTAACAAAATTTTAGGCAGATCGACCAATGTATCCTTAATATATGGACATTCGCTGTTTGGTGGCCAACGACGGGGGTGCAGTAAAACATTAATTTATTTAAAAAAATGCAATATCTTTTTATCATTACCTCACATTTAATGAAATATTGCAAAAAAATGGACGAATATACCCATAATATATGGTTTTTCGCTAGTTTTTCAAATATTAATTTCAATATTAGATATTTTTTGACACCCGGTATTGAACAATTAATCATTTTGAAGCAGTTTATTGACAGCTACTTTATGAACAATTTTACAAAATATATGAAAAAAAACTAAGCCATTTTAAGTCGTTGTCTTCCTCTGAAAATGATGAGGTTTCGTCGTCACTACTTGAAGATCCCAGTGTGATAACTAAACCATCAATAACCGTTTCAATTTTGCCATCTACTTCCCAGTATTTATCTTCAATAGAAGAAACATGTTTAACATACGATTTCCAATTTTCAGCCGATATTGAGTCAATCGCTTCTAATGTTATTTTATTTAAATCTTTAATTGAAATTTCACCGGTGTTGCGCTCTCGAATATATTTTTTTACTCCTGCCCATGCAAGTTCAATAGGGTTGAGGTCGCACATGTATGGAGGCAGCTTTAAAGGTGTATGACCGAGGTAGGACGTAAAAGACCGTCAATTTTATGCTTTTTTTCTCTAGGCTTGTTGGCTGATATTACTTCATATAATTGATATTTTCTCCATGTTGGATTACATACAAGATTGTTCGATTTAAGCCACGATATCATATGAGCTTTTGTAGAGTATTTAGTTCTCACTTTATCTTCTACGTGAGAATGTTAAGACGCATTATCCATTACCACGACTGATTTGGGAGGAATGTTAGGTAGAAGCTTCTCGAGCATTTTTCAAAATTATCTCTATTTATCTGTCCATGATAGTCTCCAGTTGTTAGTCCCGAGCGAAAAACTAAAGCAGCACCTGGAACAAATCCGGCTTCTGAACCAGCATGAACTATAATAAAGCGACTACTAGAGCAGATTTCCTGAACAACACCGTTAACACTTTCACTTGCTATTTACATTTGCATTTGTTCACTGTCATATCGTTATCTACCCAGGTTTCGTCTAGATACACAATATTGCGTCCTTCTTGCCTATATTGCCTTACAGTTAATAGATATTTCACCCGCCAGTGAAAAATATTTGGTCTCTCAATGAGCAATTTTCGTTTATTTTGGCACTTGCGCCAAACGAAACCATTTGATCGTAAAAGCCGATTTATACCCGTACGGAAAATCTATTTTGTTCTTTATAGCACAAAGTAGGGTATTGCAGGTCGGAATCTTCTTCAAGTTTATATAAAAATCCTCTATTGTTCGTCGAATTACTTGAAAATCACCATCGTCAATTTTATCTTTGTATGATAATCGGGGTCTTTTTTTACCGGGAGATTTTAAAGGTGAAGTAGAACATGAGCGATCATTATGTTCTCTTTGAATTTTTCTTACACTACTTTCCGAAACACCAGTGTAAAATGCAGTGCGTTCTGTTCGATTTTGAATTGGAATAGTCAAACTATTATTTTCAGCAGGCCTCTATAACGCTCGCAATAACTTGACGTGCACCGCTTCGAATTGTTTTTTCTCTTTTGCTCGCCATCGTTACTTCGAAATAATAATTTAAATTCAACGCAACGCATTTATATAGAAATGAAAACAAATGCTCGAAATGTATAGGCGCCACTGGAAATAGCTAGAACCTTCTAGCGGCAAGTGCGTGGAGACTCTAGGCACATCCCAATTACAAGTGGACCAGTGCGAAATTTACTAAATCCTCAATTAATTTTCCGTACCGCTTAGCTGGCGCACTTTATAGTTGAAGCGATAAACTATTACAACAAATAAAATAATATAAAATTAATTTGCGTACACAAATTTTATTTTCTTTCGTGTCCCGCACTTTATACCATTACCTTATATATAATTAAATTTTGCAAACAAATGGAGTAATATACACTTATGATATGATCTTTTGCTAGGTGGGGTAGCAAACGACAGGGACGGTGTAAAAAATCAAATTATTTTTGAAAATGCAATATCTTTCTTACCTTAACCTGAAATTTTAGGTTTTATAAAGTAGATGGACTTATATGGTCTTTCGCTAACTGGGGTGGTAAAAGACAGGGACGAAGTAAAAAATTTGTAATTTATTTTTTAAACGTAATATTTTATAATAACATAACAATTTTATAACCTCAAATTTAAAAATTATAGCTTTAAAAAAACTATTCTTTTGTAGTAAGTACAAATCATTGAATAAGGTACTGTAAAAATATTTTAATCATTCGATTGTAAAAATTATCGTGCCGCCATTTTTGCTCTTAAACGTATTTAAGATGATTTGCTTCACATATCTGGAAATTAAAGGTTGATAATTTAATAAAAGCTAAAGCAGGTGCCAGTGAAGTTATTCATATACGTATATACAATTAAAATTCAAAATATTATGAGCTCTTCTTAATGATTGCGATTCTTAAATGTCACCTTGAGATACGATAACTCTTAAAAAATATATTATTTATATAAAGCTTATAAAATCGATATTTATGTTAAAATGTTAGCAAGGAACAGAGTAAGACAGCATTTCTTGTAAAAGTAAAGAGGAACCATTAAAAGCACTAAACAAACATTCAAAGTTGATCTATTTTTACTTTAGTTTTTATTTTTATCGACCATTTAAAAATAAAAACTCATTTAATGGTTTCTTTTTTTTAATAACTAATGAGGATTTTTAAACTTTCCTTTACAAAACGCAGATCTATACCGGGTGACACAGAACATAGGGTACACGCAATAATTTGTTTACCTTTACTGATATCGCTTTGAAACTTATACGTTTAGTAACTTATTAAAACGATATTTTGACAGATAATTGGATTATATATCACTTCCGGTTTATCCGAAGTGACCTAAACTTAAATATTATAAATGGAACCCTGTATATTTTTTTATAAGCGTATTCTGTGCAAAATTCCCTTTCTTCTTTCTCGTTAAATTACGTTTCCAATAATGTGCCAAAAGTTATCCTTTTTGTCGTTAAATTACAATAATATTTCGATTTTTCCTCCGAGCGATATACTTTTTTATGATGGAAACTACTAAATCAAAATTTACCATTTTCATTAGCTAAACTATGTTAGATTTATTTACTTATCATTTTTAGTAGACAATAACTAAGTATTCTCTTTAGTCTCAACATGTGTCAGATTTCTTTATAACACTTAAACTTAAATGACCAGGCCTAGGTTGGCCATTTTATACCCACACCTGTATAACCAGTGTTAGCGATTCTAATATTCTAATCTTAATATTCCAGTTTATAGAAATAGGTAAACTGGCCATTTTATTTTAGCATTTTAAAATAATTTTCGCTTATATTAATTTTAAGTTTAATTGTTTCTAGATTGGTGCTTACGATCGTTCAATGTAAATGCAGCTTAAATCGCATAGTACAACTGCCAACAACCAGATAATGATGACCGTATTAGGCTATTTTTCATAGCCTACTACTTTTTCTTAATGTATGCGAAATATTGTTTTAATTTAACGACAAACAGACATTTTTATTTTTTTTCGAAAAGACGTAATATTTTGAAAACACAATAATATGCAAAGACAATTTTATACATAATACGACTATTGTCGACTATGGGAAAAATATACAGGGTTCCATTTAATATACCAAGGTTTGGGTGTATAATGAAATTATCTGTCAAAATATGCATCTTGCTAAACGTAAGTTTCAAAGCGATATCTGGAAAGGTAAAAAAATTAGAGCGTGTACCCTATGTTCTGTGTCACCTGATATATTATTGAAAAGTCGAAAGCGTTATGAAAAGGCAGTCCTTCCTTTTACCCAGGTCGGCAGTATCGGAAGATCTAGTTAAAGGTGAATTTACAGTTTTTTTTCTGTTGTAAAATTGAATGTAAAACTAGTTAGCTACTAAAACAATTAATAATTTTATTTAAACAAATTTATCAAAAATCAAATAATAGCGAGAAATATCAGTCTGTCCTTCAGAACCATAATGACAAAACTTGGGAATCTTTTCAGAGTCGGAGTTTTCGATTTCATTTCATGTGTAAACTCTATTATTAGAAATTTTGTCGCACAAGCCGGCAACAGGGCGTGTGTGCAATAGCCTCGCCTAGTCCGGTCGACTGGAAAGCTCAGCTTGAACGTTCGTCACTCGCCAGTGTCGGGCTAGCTGAGGGCTATTGGGGACGAACAGTGCGGCTTGTTCGCGTCTTTGTGCGCGCGGAGGCATCTGTTCTCGTGTCACATCTGCCGACGAACGAACGACGATTTATTTTATTTTTTAACGACACATTGTAATTGGGGAACTTAATCAAATATTGCGATCATGATCCAAACGGACGGTTATAATAGCATCGACCCTTTCGTCGACGGTTACATGGAGCAAGAAGAGGAATGGGAACGAGAAGGATTATTAGATCCGGCCTGGGAAAAACAGCAGAAAAAGGTAACAATTCACTGTAATAATTGCATAAATGTCTCACTTATCTTATGAATGGAGAGCATCAGAGGAAACTAATTAAAAAAAAATAAAATACGTTAAGTTAGTAGAGCTAGTTAGCTAAGATTTAGAGCTTATTTTGATTTAGGCCAGAGGCGTACGGAATGCATTGTATATGCAAAAAATACGTTATCTCGTATAGAGGCCTAATAATTAGAAATGAGACGTATGACCTCTAAATAACTGCTGGACGGTGTGTGATCGAATGACCGGTAGGGTAGGTATATTTTAAGAACTATTCTTTATACGCAGTTCCGTAAAAAATCTATATTTTTTTAATTGCTGATCGATATTTTTGAATCCTTGCCAGTTTTTATTGGTTTTATTTAATAAAATTGGCTCTATAGGTTTTAGCTCATGTTACATAAACATAGTAGCTTTTCAGAATTCAGTTATTTTTGTGAATTAATACACAACGCACTGTTTAGATATCAGAATTATTTATATTAGTTATATAATTGTGTTAATTAGTTCAGTTATTTTAGGAAATAAAGTAAAATATATTCGGCAAATCTGTCTACTCCTCGAACTTTTTAATTACTATGTATGTAATACCTAGACAAAGAATGGATTTATTTAGGAAATACCGAGGGAAATACATTAAAATATGAATATAAATAACACACATAAGTTAATTACCATAATATGATTTCCAAAATTAAAGTTTTGCTTGATAACTACAAATATCAGGGTCATTTTAAAACTAAAACGTAACTTTCTAAAAAATATGTATTTTCTTTATAGGCTCAGGGGTAGTTTATTTTGTTTTTTATAATTTTTTTTTGTAAACAATAATAATAATATAAAAATTATAAATTTATTTCTTCAATTCAACCGATATACAAAATATAGTACCCATTTAATAATTGGAGAAAACGTGTATATATATATATATATATATATATATATATATATATATATATATATATATATATATATATATATATATATATATATATATATATGTTGATTTTTACTCCTTCACGGATGGAAAAATACAATGTGTTTTCATTCCGGGTGTACATCCGTTCACTACTGTCGTTCTGAAAAGAACAGTTTTGCGCCAAAATCACATTTGGCATTTTCGAAGCTTTCTTTCTCGCGTCCGAATAGAGACTCTATGCCTGCAGAGTACATATAAACATCTCGATAAAAATTCATTTCCATAAGAAGACTATTTACTTTGCTTTTAAAGATTCTTACAGCAAGAGAGTTTTTATGCCTAATTTATTAAAAAAATGTCATCCCTTATAGGAAAATATCGAGGACAATATCGTATTACGAGAACCAGGCAATAACAGTTCTTTTATTTCTATACACACATATTTGTTAAAATACACACATTTTGTTAACATGTAATCTCCTCGGTAATCCCTCAATACGAATTGCATCCTTCTGATTCTGAAGTAAAAATACCAATAAGAATACTCTTAGCACGTTAAAACGCACAAATTAACCAAAAACACTTCTTAACAAATTTAATTAAAATAAGTACAAATAAAAGTATTTATGTTTACAAATGTATAAAGAAATTCCTGATGATGCTGGCTAACGCGCTTTATTATTATTATTATTAGTATTATCATTATTATATTATACAATATTATTATACAAACAAAAGTTTAAAAATTTATAAAAAAAAAATCCAAAAGATGTTGGCCAACGCGCTTTTTTTTCGTCTGCTTTTGAATAAGTCGATGTTCCAAATTTTTTTGTAATACCTTTTGCAATTTAACGCTCTCTGCTTCATATTGATTACCTAGTTAATTAATGTTCGCTGTCTAGCCTGATTAAACGTTTTTCTAATTCAGATTTAATGAGATAAATCCTTGATGTTTCAAAGCAATCATCTTGTTAAGAGTTTATAAAGTTCGAGTTGGTGAGATTTCAGAATTTGGATAATTCGTTCAACATGATTTCAAATTTGTTCAAAGTCGCAGAGAACGGGGAATTCGCGGTGAGTAGAACAAATCGGAATTAATCCCGGAGTTCATCGTCTAATCTCGGTATTTTCGAGACAGGTCTTTTTTGACGGTACGTAGAGATGTCATCCCTACATAGGATAAATGACTGGTTAGCATACTTAACATACGGATAAATGAGCATTTTGACTGCAATAATTAAATAAAGCCTTTAGAGCAAAGCAGAATCCTCAATTGCAAGAAACAACGGACCTACAGCTATTTTTACATTTAATCCTCGGTTCAATCTCTATGAAGAGTTGAACTTGGTTTCAAGTGTTTTTGCCGACCTGTCGGTAAGCGAATGGTAACTAACGGTCTATTCCATAATTTTTGTAAGATTCAACAATTGTTTGCACTTTTAACCGCAAATAACGGAGGTGCCTTTTGACTAATAATAAGTAAATACACTTCTCGTCAAAATTAGCGAATATTTAAGAAAAATTTGATGTTCGATATTTTTCTAACCGCTCTACCCATTTTATGATCTTTTTTATATGGTAGGCCAATATTTCAGAAATCACACTATGATATTTAAGTTTTTTTTGTAACAGTGTTTCGCTGATATACAGGGTGTTGTAAGTATTTGTGATTTTTGTCCAAGGATTCAAAACACCCTGTAGAGGGAACTGGTAAGTTCAGTAGTTCGCTGCAACAGTCACATTATAGCGCCATCCTTTATCGGTATTCTTTTTTTATTCATCTTTTTATGTTTATTTTTAGTGGAAATATACGGTTTTTTATCCCTGTATGTTTTTTATCTAACAATAATTCCAAGACTTCATTTTAATTGAATTTAATTTTAAATTAACAAATTTACAATAAATATGAACAAAATTAACAACTTTCACTCAATAACGAGTATTCACACCTCTTGCGGTGATCACAGCTTGACAGCGTCGTGACATACTTAAAATTAGCCGTTGAATCTCGTCTTGTTCAATCTGTCGCCAAATTTCCCTAAGCCTTTCTGCCAGCTGGTCCAGGTTTCTAGGTTGGGGTTGCAGCGCTCTTAGTGTATTCCATAAATGTTCAATGGGGTTAAGGTCAGGGCTCCGAGGCGGCCAATCCATGGTGTCAATGCCTACCTCTTGAAGATGATCTTGCACAACCCTGGTTACGTGAGGGCGTGCATTATTATGCATGAGCATGAATTGTCCCCCTAAAACTATCGCATATGGAACAACTTGTGGATCCAGAACATCTGTAATATATCGTTGAGCTGTTAATCTTCCACCATTCAGTACCTCTAACTGCGTTCGGTCCTCGAAAAGATATCCCACCTCAAACCATAACTGACCCACCAATATAACTCACAGTGGGTAGTACAAAGTTGCACTAGGCGTATCTTTCACCTGGTAAACCATATTTCGCCTGTCGTTGGTAAAAAGACAAAACCTAGATTCGTCTGAGAACAGTATGTTGACCCAGTCTCTAACTTGCCAGTTTAGGTGCTCACGAGCGAATTCCACACGTTGTCTTCTGTGCTCCCTTGTAAGTAGAGGTCCAGTAGCAGCCTTATGAGGCTTTACTAATTGGAAAATTGTAGCGATCTTAAACCTCGAGATGAATCAACGCACTGTTTGTACATCTTCTCCTTAAAACTTCGAGACGAATATAACGTTCCTTTCTGGGGGTTGTTACTCGATGACGACCCTTCTCCTGTCTTCTAATATTCCTCCCAGTTTCGTTATAACGTTGTAGCACACGAGAAATGTTTGCCTGAGATAGTCCAAACCTCTGGCCCAACTCAGTTTGATTAAAACCTTCTTGGGAAAGGGCAACCACTACAGCACATTCAGCTTCCGATAGACTGCGATTTCTTCTTGGGAATGGGTACTTTATTACAAGAATATAAAACACTGACAAGAAATAAAATTTAACACAAGTTAGTTTACTTCTGATTGATAACTTGTCACGTTTGACAGATGGATGTTTTTCTCGCATGCCAAGCACACTAGATGAATGATACTTTTTTAAATGTGTAAACAGAGAAACACAATAAAAACGTATAGGAATAAAAAACCTTATATTTCCACTAAAAATAAAGACAAATGGATGAATAAAAAAAGAGAATATCGATAAAAGAACTACAACGTGAGTTTTTCGGGGAACTACTGAACATACCAGTTCTCCCTACAGGGTGTTTTGAATCCTTGGACAAAAATCACAAATATTTACAAGACCCTGTATATCAACGAAACACTGTCGCAAAAAACTTTAATATCTTAGTATGATTTCCGACATATTAGCCTACTATATAAAGGAAAGATCATCGAAATCGGTAGAGCGGCTAGAAAAATATCAAACTTTTCTTAAATGAGATAGAAGAAAGATAGAAAAGATAGAAAAGTTGCACAAACTTGTGTAATGGCAATAAACTACACCTACTGTGAGAAGCAATATACCTAAATGTTTAAATGTAATACAAAAATAAGACTATTAGATGTAAAGACAAGCGTTTCAGCCTCGGTTTAAGCAAAAAATCGACACTAGTGGTTAGATTGAGAGAGAGGAGATTATTAAATCAATACAAAGTAGCTTTCAAACAACGCGAGTAATGACAAATGTCATGCATTCCAGCCCCCTTTAACCAAGGTTGTCAAGTCAGTCTTTCACGGCTTATCTTTAAACAGTGCCTTTCTCTCGCTATGGCGTCACATCGTGGTTTTCAATCAGATTTATAGTCAATTTCTATGGGTTGTTTTTCTTTTTCCACATGTTTACAATTTATTCTTTATTTAAATTTCTACTTTGGTTATACATATTAGGATAATTTGTCAAATTTCAATAACTTATCGATTATACATAAGGATTTCAATATTATCATAATTTTTTATGATAATATTGTTATAATTGCTTTAAATTTGTGTAAATTTGGCAATCCCGTTGACTGTCATTTTTTGCTTTTGTTAAAGAAATTCACCTATTTCTTTTTTCATCATGCCTACTTAAAATATGGCTGCTTTTTAAGCAATAAATGTTTTTTTAAATGCAATTTGATTTAGCTGCCTCCAAAACAGCATTATTTTTATGGAGTCAAAATTCTTTAAAATTAAAATAAATTAATAATTCTGAACGAATTAATTTTATAAAACAACGATTTCTTTCGCCTTGCCATTGCCTTGGTGGCCATCGCAGAAAAAAATCGTTCAGAAAATGCCAAACTGGCAGATACACTTAACAAAAATGAAATCAATTAAAAAACGTTAGCAGCATTATCAAAACGAATAAACATAACTTGCCAGGTGATTTGTTTAAATTTAAAAGATTGTTTTCAATTTCTTGGTGACTAAGAAATCTGCATCATCTCATCAAAAAGCTGCTTCATATTGATTTGCAAATTTGGATTCTTAATTTTTTTCGATAAACTCAAAATCTGAATATAATGGCAATTTTATTTTTAAATTTAATTTGCCGACCACACTGTGCCAACTGTCTTCAGAAGTCATACCATTTAGAAAAAAAAAATTAAATACAAAAGTGTTTTGGATATTTAAAATTTAAAAAAATTACTCTCGAATGTAAAAAAAATTATATTATAATTTATCAAATGGAACACCCTGTATATTACTAGCTAGAACGAAAGGTATTTTCATCCTGATTTCAAAAATATATAGTTTATTGATATTTGTTTCAGTCGTTTTCGAGTTATTTCAATTTAAAAATTTCTCGCTTCAGCCATATTCTCGGTGATATGGTCAAGTGTGCCGTGGTCATCACTATGTGGCAAAAATACGCTGAATGGCAATTGTTGTTTATATATATATATATATATATATATATATATATATATATATATATATATATATATTATAGTTATGGCAACCAAATACATAATTCTCCACTTTTTGTCATTTATAAATTGATGTGTTTGATATTAATACGCTGGCTGGATAGTAAATGTTTCCTTCCTTCCTCGTAAAACGGCAAAAAAAATAATTTAATTTAACTCCCTTCCAGGTTTTTACAAATCTTCACGTTTCAGGCTGCCTAGTTTTCCCAGTTCCGAGGATCTGTCTGTCGGTCTGCCTGTTCGTGGCACAGCTAAAAAACTACTAACCCGATTGATTTGAAATTTTGGTCAAAAATTAGGGGTCATATGGTGATGACCTGGAAACATTTTGGTAAAAATCCATTGTGGCGGAACAAAATGGCCGCTTAGTGAAATTTCGAAAAAATTAGATGTAAAAATCTACTTTTCCAATTTACTTCAGATATTGCACAAGTAGATCAAGTATCACGTAGGAATGAACTGGTAAAAATTTGGCACGAGTCTAATATAGTGATACAAAATGACGGCTCAATAAAATATTTTAAAAATCAGCCTGACAAACTATCTATATAGAAACGTATAGAAAAAAATTATTTCAAATTGTATGAAAGAATTTAGTGTGATATATAGATGAACTGGTAAAATTGTGGCACGAATTAAAGATGAAGAAACAAAGTCGCACCAAATAAAATGTTTGTAATCGTCAAAAGATCACCCTCCCAGGATTTTACAGATCTTCATGTTTTAGGGTCCCTAGATCCTAAAACACATGTTTTTTCAATTTCGTCGCTCTGTCTGTCTGTTCGAGGCATAGCTAAATAAGTCCTTACCCGATTGAATTCAAATTTTTATCGAACATTAGGGGTTATATGGGGACAACCTGGGAATATTTTGGCAAACATTCAATATGGCGGAACAATTATGCAATTTATCTCAAATTTGCATAGAAATCAAGTATTGTATAGAAATGAACTGGTAACATTTTGGTACTAAGACAGCATGAGAAAACAAAACAGCGGCCTAATTAAAATTTTAAAACATCAGCCTGAAAAAACTACTTATTAGAATGGTTTCAAAATGTATGTAGAAATTTAGTATAATTAGAAATAAACTGGTAAAATTATGGTACGAATTCAAGATGGCGAAACAAAATGGCAGCAAAATAAAATGTTTTTATTCGTGAAAAAATCACCTTCTCAGCATTTTACCGATCTCACGTTTAGGGTCCCTAGGTACAAATATACACTCAAAATATTTCTCCCTCAAAAAATAAACAATGTGTAAATACGAGTGTAAATATCACTAAACTAGCGGGTACCCGAGACTTCGTTCGCGTATAGGACTATAATGAGAGGGATTTGAGTACCTCTTAATAAACCACGTTTGTTGTTGCATTCTTTGGCTGTAAAATAGCCAAGCTACTGCGCGAACTTACTCTAGAGCATGTGACATATAGAGTTAACCATGGAAAAAACAATCGTAGCGCAAGTCTACCCCAGCTGTACTTAAGGATTGCCCTTGAGCGTTGTTAAGTGTCATGGCGAAACAAAGCTTTAACGAAAACTTTACATCTTTAAACTGAAAAGGATAGTCTGACGGAATTAAAGGGATACGTAGTATAAAAACTGTTTCTCCCAGACCAGGGCCAGAAATAATAGTAGACTCTAATACATTGTTTTGTAATGTTTTAACCTGTAGCCGAGTTCCATCTCGAATAAGCATCACTGATGCCCCCACTTCTAAAGTTAACTCATGAGGAGGGATTCCTGAAGGGTTTAGAGAGTGTAGGAACTGGACAGGATAATTTTTTCTAATAAAACTAGATTTATTTCATCTGCTGTGCTATTTTGTGGAGTTAATATAGCTCGCTCTTTAAGCCGAGAAGCGGTTTTATTTTGACAACTTTCGAGTCCACTATAAACATTTAAGGGGTAATTTCACCCGCTTGGAAACTGTGTTTCGAAGAATCCCTTCTTATCGAACCTCTGCACTCTAAAATCAAGCTGTTTGCACAAGCTCAGCTTTCTCCGGCAAACGATTTGAGAAAGATCGCAAAAATTAATCAATGACCGTGTTTTTTCAAAAACCCTGTATAAATTTATGAAAAATCTTACATTATGAAATAAAATAAAATAAAAAGCGCGTGTCAAGTGTTTTTTCGAATAACTAACCGTTTTTTAAATAAAAATTATAATATTAAAGGGGTGGTTTCAGCCCCTTGGATACCCTGTGTTTTTGAAAAATTTTAAAATATGTAAAAAAAATATAAAGCATATTATGTTCGAGCGTTTTCCGAGTAACTAACGGTTTTTTAAATAAAATATTTTATAATATTTAAGGTATGGTTTTGTCCCTTTGGACACATTGTATGACTTTTTTAAATTATTTATTATTTAAGTGGTGGTTTCACCTCTTTGAACACACTGTATGAATTTTTAAAAATCCCAAAATATGTAAAAAAATAATTTAAAAAACACGTATTCAAGCGTTATCCGAAAAACTGACCGTTATTTAAATAAAAAAATATTGTAATATTTAAGGGAAGGTTTCACCCCCTTGGAATTTGAGTTTTGAAAAATCCTTTCTTAGCGAACCTCTACACCCTAAAATCAACTTGTATGCCAAAATTCAGCCCTTTACCTCAAGCGGTTTGAGCTGAAGGGTGATGAGTGAGGCGGTCAACTAAGTCTTTTATATGATAGTATAGATAATAATATATCCGAAAATACCTCGGTTTTGTATTCGTTTCTCTGTATGTCTAAATTCTGAATCGAACAGATCTTTGGAATCTATTCGCGTAAGATGTAAACACGTTTAAAAATAACCGAATGCCGTTGTGTTTGTACGATCAGCCTCGTGAACAAACAGAAATAAAGATTATATATTATTTCTCCATGCTACATTGAAATGCCTATTTTCATGTACCACTTACTATAAGCAAACAGGAGGCATATACACATTTTGAAAACAGTTCAGATAAGACACAAGGTGTGTCATTTTTGCACTTCATTGTTTCTGTTGTAAATATTTGAAAGTAAGGAGCGGCTATTTTTTCCACGGAGAAGATACCTAAAATAAATGTATAGTTGAATAGTCATGTACTTAATAAATAATTCGTTAAATAATTTATAAAATACGCTTTTGTAAAATAAACTAAAAAGTAAAAAGTTAAATTTGAGCACAGATACATTTTGGACTACAGATACGTAAATATATTTAATGGAAAAAAGCTGTGGATGCCATCGCCAGTCTGCTGGTGGCAGATGCGTAGTAAGATGACGTAAAGTCAATCGGATAAGTAGTTTTTTAGCTATACCGCGAAATGACAGAGAGACAGACAGACAAAGCGACGGAATTGAGGAAACATATTTTTTGGAATCTAGGGGCGCTAAAACGTCAAAATATATAAAACCTGGGAGGGTTTTATGTATCGATTTTACCAGTTCACCTCTATATATCACAATATTGCACACATTTGAAATCATATAAGAAGTTTTTTTTTTAGGCTGAATTTTTAAATATTTTATTAAGCCTGCTTTTGTTTCGCTATCTTGGATTCGTATTAAAATTTTACCAGTTGCTTCCTATTTAATCCTTGCTTTCTTTTAGTAATAATTTATTATAACATTTTGCCAGACCGCCATTTTGTTTCACCCTATTGGATTTTTGCCAAAATGTTACCAGGTCATCCCCATATTTCTTTTAATTTTTTACCAACATTTTTTAGTCAATCGGGTGAAAAATCTCAGAGGGTGATTTTTTCGCTATTACAATATTTCCCTTTTACGAGGGAAGTGAAAAAACCCTTTTGTTGTTTGAATAAAAGTTGCAATAAAATCTATTTAGATTTTATAATAGAATATTGGGAAGTGTACAGTTTTCCAAGAAACAAAAAAAAAACAACTTTTTTCAAATAAAAAAAATATGAAAAAATAGTGACTTTCCGATAATCTTAACAAAAAAAGAACAAGTTTTTTTACTCGGGACATTTTTTTCTTGATAGACAAATAACACAATGAAAAGGTGCCGCGTTTTAGAGTTCCTCCGATAACCTTTTAAAGCAAAACATAGGTTCGTATGTCCGTATTTGCACATACCGCAAATATTTAAAACACGAGTCAAAACCCATATTTGTCAGAGATAACTGCACATATTTAATTCTCATATAAATGCAATTTTTAGAATTTATCCTAATATATTTCAAGGTAGACGTAGAATATCATATAGAGAAGTTATTGAGTAAAAACTAATACCTACTAACCTCGTAGCCTTTTCTAGAAACTTTACCTATTTACACTCAATTCAAAATTTATACATATTTTAGTATAAAAATTTAATAAATATTATACTTTAGCAACACAAGGTACAGAGTTCCACTACGTACATATAATTTAGTTTATATATACATAAATATTTCGAAGTACTTTAATTCAAATCCTAAACTGTAATTTACTTAATTTATTACTAATATACCGAGCAAACAACTAAATAGATTCGAAAAATATGTTATCTCTGTGTAGTGAAATTCTACGAGGGAAGTTGTGCGTTAACTTTATTACATAGTCTACTAAAAACTAATTGTCATTTATTGTTCTTTTCCATAAAAAAAAAGGTTTATTACAGAAAATGGAATTTTACCGTTTATTTAAACATTTTATTTTGCCATATATATAGGATTCCCACTAGAAATTTACCACTTTATCCTTATTTCACACTTGAATTTTGTAAAAATTTCAAGGCCGAACACCCTCGAGAAGTTGAATTCTGTGAACGAGAAAAAACTATGTGAAAACTAGAGATGTGCGCTGGTCAATTGACCGATAAATTTGTCTATGGTTAAATTAAATTAAACGGTCAAAAAGTATTGTGAGTGGCAGCAGTTTCTCCAATAATTGCGACTACGCTGTGCGGCTTTTTTTAATTATATTTTTAAGTGTTTAGATATTTTAATTATATATATATATATATATATATATATATATATATATATATATATATATATATATAATGTTTGTTTAACTTTACATTGGACTCAGCTGAGACTGTGCTCTATTTCTTGAGCTTGTATTTTTCCATCCGTGATAAAAATATATATATATATATATATATATATATATATATATATATATATATATATATATATAATAACTAAAAATGAAAGATGAAACTATTTAAAATAAAGCTTCTTTATAAATTACCTTTTTAGTGTGGCATTTTGGCGCCTAAATAGATAAATCATCTACCGTGCTAAAAACATGAATAAGTAAATCAATTCCGGCAATGGACACTAGATTGAGTTTACCACGTTTCCAACTTTATTTCTCCTATAAAAGTGGTTTTTTATTATGTTTATTGATAACAAAATCCCCCTAAAATCTCATTTTGCTGAAAAGATATCGTAAAACATGCAACTCACTCATTTTCATCCTGTTAAGGTTGGGATTTCGAAATATCCAGAAACGGATTTTAGATAATTTTTTTCTAATCATTGACGAAAGACTCTTTTTAAAATCTCATTTAGTTAAAGAGATATTGTACGAAAAAGTAAAAACACATTTTACTTCCGTGAGGGTGGAATGTGGATAAAAATCACATTTAGTTGAATTGATATTGTAAAAAAGTAAAAACAAATTTCACCCCTTTTAGAGTGGCGTTTCGAAAAACCAAGAAATCTGTTTTTAGATAATTATTTTTGAAAAAAAACTGACAAAATGATTGTTTTAAAAACTCATTTAGTTAAAGAGGTATTGGAAAAAAAAACCACACTTCACCCCCTTCATGCCCTTAACGTTGGAATTTCAAAAATCCAAGTATTAATTTTAAGATAATTATTTTTGAAAACCATTAACAAAAGAGTTGTCTTAAAAACTCATTTAGTTCAATTGATTTTGTAAAAAAGTGAAAACACATTGCAACCATTTTCACCGCTCTAGGGTTGAGTTTCAAAAAACCTTTCTTATCTCCTATCTATGTCACAAAGAGAAAGTCTATGCCAAATTTGAACTTTTATAACATTTTTATTAATAAAATATTTAAAAATTTTAAATACTACAAATCATAATAATGTATTCGTTTAAAATAAAATTTGGTTAAATTGCTTGGTCAATTGACCAAAAAGGCACAACCTAGTGAAAATCTGTAACTTGCTATAACCACCTTATGCATCTTGGTGTGTTATTAAAAAAAACTGTCAATTATTTTTTAGGTTTTGCGATGAGTTTTTCACAGCTCTCTCTCTGAAACGAACAATTTTGCTGATGTTTCGCCAAAATCGCATTTGGCATATTCAAATCTCTCTGTTCTGCGTCCGAAATGTAGTGTCCAAAAATTGAAGGCAATCGGATCAGTAGTTTGTGAACTATACCGCGTACAAACAGAACGACAGACCTGCAGGAATGGAGAGGAACTTTTTTTCGAGATTTAGGAAGCCTAAAACCCAAAGATCTACAAAAACCTCTAACGAGAGGAGTAAAAACGCCATTACAGTCAAAATATCGAAAAAGCCTGAGCGATAGCTATGCTAGAAATGAGGTGATTCGCAAACACTTAAAACAAACTACTTACCGTGAAATTATATGATAAAATTAAATTAATTTAAAGCAAATATTTTAATGAAGTAAATCTAATAATAATCCGCGGTGCAATAAAAGTGAACTTATAGTAAAAGTAAATTTATAATCCAAGAATGTATCCATTATTTTGCCTTTTACCTTTTTAAATTAATGTTTTTATCTTAAATTGGAAAATAAAACTATGACTAGTCAATTATCTGTTTGCTTGAATGATTAAATGATTTACTTCAGATTTCGGTATAATAAATTTCACGAAAAAAAAATGGAGTCGAGGCAAACATGATAATAAATAAGCAAAAATAGTTGAGAGGGCCAGATTGTAATAATTTCCAGGTAAAAAAACTACATTTAATTTTAAGTATTATGAGGTCGAATTTTTTTAACAAGAGTCTGGAACTTTCGAATGGGTTTTTTATCACCTTTGTCGACCAAAACGCAACATCAAATTTAAATAGTACATTTTTATTAATGCCGCCATCGAAATTAAATTATTCATGTCATTATTACAATATAAATACTTAAAAAAAATCTTGATTGTTTTACTATTTATAGCAAAGTAAAAAAAATAGCAATTAAATATGTAAGCTTACAATAAATATTCAAATTGCAATGTCTCTGCTTTTATACGTATTTGAATAAAGTTCCCCAATTATAAAAAACATATTCAATATATGATGGCATATTATAATAGTAACATTTTGGAAGAAACCCAAGGGTAGTAATTAAAAAACTTAAAATCTAGAATCGTCGATGGCAAGCTAACAAAACCTTGATTTCCAACTCATTTATTTTTTTTTCTATAATGTAGATGACACCCATATTGCTGACATAATTGTCTCAATAATTCTCAAAGTTTTTCTGACAACCCCTCAAAATCTTACGTAGTTAACTAAGAGTGTGTCTAACCATAAATTAAAAGGTTGCCCTTTAGATTTACTTTTTTGTTGTTTTTGGCTGTTAGATTTTCATGGACCAGCATATAGTCCATAAGTAGCAAACCAGTAAACATTGACTTTTTCATATGGATAACCCTATCTGGGGTTTGTCAACTTGGTGAGGAAAGAAGAGTGTAACGTCTAAAATTTACATTATTGCCGGACGCATATTTATTTGTTTGTGTTCTACCTACTATAATTAAAAGACAACTTCTACGTACGTATAAAAAGATAATTTTAAATATTTGCAATTTTATTGTCAATGTTTACCTTTCTCTAGCAGGTATTTTAAATATATTTTTAGACAATTGAAGTCATTCTTTATTTCTCATGGGAAGTGTTCAGTTGTATTGCGATACCAATTTTATGGCATATTGTATCTATAATAAAACTTCTGGTGAAGAAAAAGCACTTATCTGTCGATGCTAGGCAAATTGTAAAAACTGTAGATAATTCTTTACTTAACAGAAGACTTAACTCTAGAGCTGCTGCGACTGAAACATGTGATTTGACCAAGGTATCTCTGACGACATGGAAAGAAATCTTGTCAAATTCCAGCATATCAAGAAAGAAGCGTAAACGTGCCGGTTCCATCAAATGTTTCGACGAAGGCGACAAGGACTTGATAAAGAGAAAAGTCTACACTATCTACTCAGAGAAACTTTATTCTGAACCAACGGCTCACTAACGACAAAATCTTACCTTAAATGGGCTTCAGATATCCTACAATTGACAAAAGCATGTACATTGTACAGGAGGTCGTGTTTTCGTTGTTTGTATGGGGTATCTCTCTTATTAGTGAAGATAGAGGGTTCTGGTTTTCGAAACATGGTGCTCCATTTTTGTGAAACGAAAGATGACCCTCTTCGTCTTTAAGATCTAGTGTGAAATTGAAAATATTTCATTTTTGGACCCCCTTCGGTTGATGTTTAACTTATCGAAGAGGTAAAAACTGCCTCTAATACAGTTTTTCACGTAGAATCCAGTGGCGTAGTCAGATTTTTTATGTGAGTTGTCGTTTTTGAGATCTAACACAAACTTATAATTTTTTAAATGGGACACACTTTATATTATTATTTTACATTATTCAGTTCACAATAAGCTTCTCGAAAACGTATATTTGTAAAGACTTCTATTCGAATGGCCCAGTAATTTGCAATTTGTATTTTTTTAGAGATAGACTCAGTTTTGGTAGTGGGCTGGGATTGCCTAAACGAAACAAAAGAAAATTATTGTCATGTTAAATAAACTACTTGTCAAAAACCTCTGGTTCGTTTTGAAGATAGATTAGATAACCGCAACAATTATTTTAAATTTTATAATAAAAAATGGCCAGAAACCAAACGTTTTCTAATGAAGAAAAATACGACGTGTTGCTCTGCTTTGCACAATCTAACGAAGATGTTAACGAGGCTTCGGAACTATTTTTATTAAGGTATGCTTAGCATTCCTCGTATTTTATAATAAATACATTTTTATGAAGCGGTTGGCGTTTTAAACATAGGTATCCAGAACGAACGCAACCCTGTGATATTACATTTCTTAGAATCAAAAGAAATCTAGTTGATTTCGGATCTTTCAATAAGTCGCGTAGCAAAACCTATAACAAGGGAAACGAGGAAGACGTAGTTAATGTTCTGGCATTGATGTAGATATCTCAAGCTCTTGCAGAAAAATCCATCAGAATGTTGGGGTTCCAAAAAGCCGGGTACAAAAAATTTTAAGGAAACAAGGTTATAAACCATTTAAATCAGATTGGTGCAACACTTACATTCGGGCGACGCCCAGCGTCGTATGATTTTCTGTAACTGGTATCTAGAAAAATGAGATAATGACTCTGACTCTTAGAGAAAAGTAATTTGGTCCGATGAGGCATATATAAGTAACGCCGGAGTATTAAATAGACATAATTCTAGATACTGGTTGCAAGAAAACCATCGAATATCTCCTCGCGAACGACAGGATTGGTTTGGGTTTAATGTTTCTTGTTTCATATTGGGTTCAAAAATAATGTATTGAATATACCAGGGGAGCTTAGGTAC
Source organism: Kuschelorhynchus macadamiae (assembly GCA_030620095.1). Lineage (NCBI taxonomy): Eukaryota > Metazoa > Arthropoda > Insecta > Coleoptera > Curculionidae > Kuschelorhynchus > Kuschelorhynchus macadamiae. Next base: position 160,187 of record JAUTXW010001663.1, on the reverse strand, counting down.
AGATCGGTATTTCCAAATACTGGAACTTATTCTTTCGGAATTACTCGATGATCTATCTGTCTTTGGCCTATTTCCGCAGGACCTGCTCATAATTCCGGTAGATTAAGGCAGTATTTGGAAAATAATTTTCTTGGAAAATGGATAGGGACCAATGATCCTGTAAGATGACGGCAGATCTCTCGGTTTTGGGTAACTTCCTGTGGGGTATTTTAGTAAACCAAATGTATAGGACAAGCCATGACACCTTAGCCGATTTAATAAACGCCACAAGAAGGGCATTCAATGAAATGCATCAACGACCGGTCAGTATTTTCAATGACTTAAGAAGCATACGGAAATTATGTAGGCTTTGTGTAAGGCAAAATGGTCATCATTTCGAGCAATGTCTTTTAGGGTATAGATTTAGTTTTTTGTTTATTTTAGTGATCTTTAGTGGTAGGATTAGTTTTTGTTGTTAGTTGCTGTTTAGAGGTATTAGAGGTAGAATTATTAACATGTTCATTTCATTCAATTAATAATACTTTTCAATTTACTGGTTTAGCAGCGAAAAACAGGTTAAGAATAATTCTTTTTATTATAAAACCGAGTTTTCGGTTCGATTTTGAACCTTCCTCAAGGAAAGTTCCGTTAAATAAAGGGAAAACCATTTTACCTGCCGAGTTAGAAAACGGTCCTGCTTTCTGCAAGAAATATTAAAGTAATCTGCGTGATCTACCATGAATATACAACGGTACAATTTTGTGAAAAAAGGTTTAAGAATTATTTTTTACCAAACGTTCTTCAGAAGAGCATAACAATAATGGATAATACGAGCTATCACAGTCGTCAGTTACATAATCCTCCTCCAGGCCCAAATAATATAGAATTGGAGATTTAGAACTACATAGAATGTCATAAAAAGTTATTTAGTCACGATTACAATACTTCTCTTTTACGAGAGAAATAAAAATGAGGGTTATAGGACTGTTATAAAGTTACCATCTGGCCCTACCGATCTTGTTCTGCCTTTTCCGTTAGATGGCACGATGAGTTTCTAGTGGAATTATAAGGATATGGGGCGCATTCACCATATAGTCCAGGAGTGTTATTAAAGAAGAACAAATTGGTTTCATAGAAAAAGACGCAATAAAACAATAAAAAAAATTGTGTTGAAAGGTCTCGGTAAACAGACGATCATTACAAAAAAAAATCATGTAAATTGATGCAGTACAACTCTCTCACGAAGTTGCTGAAAAATCTGGCTTAGTGTTTTAAATATATGGACTACTTACTAAATAATTATACGCATATATAAACTGTTTTATCTGCATATAGTGGAATTCTTACGAGAGAAGTTCTGGGTAAAGGCGAATTTACCGATTTGTAATATCTGAGATATTTTTTTCAAGAATGTTAGGTAAGTTTTAGTTAAAATATATTATAAATATTTTTAACAGCTTATAAATAAAAATAAATAAAAGATTCTATTGAATATTTACCTTGAAATATACCATTTTAAAATTGAGGAACTGGTAAATCGGTAATTTTTGGGTAGATAATCCAATTATAGTTTAAGTAATCGAGTTAAAATGTAGTCTCCGTCCACTTGTTACAATTAAATTTCAGTAATTTGTAATGCCGCGTGCCTTTAAAATGCCTGAAAATTACGATTTAGGGTTTAATTTAAATATTCAAATATTCCGAAAATTGAATATTGTTAAAATAATTAAAATAATATATGGTTAATCTATGTGAAATCTGAATTTTTTAACATTTTGACTTTGATTGTCCGACCAGATGGAGAAATTTGTTGCATGAAATAAAAAAAAAAATAAACAAGATAGGTATTTTCGTAAAATTAAACATTAATGAAAAAATAACGGTTAGTTAGGGGCAAAATCGGATAGTCGCATATATATATATATATATATATATATATATATATATACATATATATATATATACATATATATACATATATATATATATATATATATATATATATATATATATATATATATATATATATATATATATATATATATATATATATATATATATATATATATATATATATATATATATATATATATATATATATATATACATATATGTATATATATGTCCCAAGAGAGTATATATATACGAGGATAGTATTCTTCCACATATATATATTAAAATTTGGCATGCATACACAGTCGCGTGAAAATCAACATTAAGGAATTTAAATGGCGACAACATGGTGGACAAATTTTCTATATTTGAAGGATTTAAGAGTTATAGTTGTTTAATCAAAATAAAAAAAAATCAACAGGCGGCCCCAACGTGGTGGACAAATTTTTACATTTTTTTTTTACAACTACTGTTCAAAAAAATAAATATTTTTAAGGAGAAGCATTTAAAGGAACAATAGTGGGTGGAAAATATTTGATCGGTTTCTGTATATTCCATGAAAATGTGGGACAGATGCAGTCAGGTTTCTTATATTCGGTAAAGCCAAAGAAATTAAAATATTCCTCCAAAGAATTGATCTTTTTTAAGAGGAAATATTTTTGTTAGAAGAATTCAGTTTAAGTTAGTTACTGTGAGAAATAAATAAACATTACATTGAATTATTTTTGTCAATAATGAACAATATTTTTCAAAAAGCAACGATGAAAAAGGGGGGATTCGGACAGGTTCTTTATATTGAGTGAAGTTTGAATAAAAGCATGTTTTAATAGGGGAATGTGGAGCTAATACGTTTCTCATGATTTGTTTCGATTTTATATAAAAGCAGTTTAAAATAGTTTTTTTTAAATTTTATATATGATTTTTACCCTAAGTTTATTGTATTTTAAACGGAGCGACTTGAGAAAAAAGTTACATATTTTTTCTTTATATTTAATCAAAATTTAAATTTTATTTTCATTTATTCTGACACCAGTTTAAATTGTAGGGTTATTTATTTAATTTGGCTTAAATCGGCGAAAATGTACAGAGCGTACCAAGGGAATATATGAAATAGTACTTTTTATTAACCCCCAATAAAAGCGGCTTTCCATCCATGCTGTTTTCGACGCGTAGATTGTAATTCTTCCCTATGATTTGTGCTTGGTTATTTAAGAATAATTTATGATTTATCGCACTAAAATTGGCGTCTCACATACCTAACCCTAAATTAAACAATTTGTATGTTTATTTATTTCGACTATATATAGTATTATAACTTTATAATACTGTATCATCAATGGAGAAAAATGGTTGTAGTAGGTTTTCGGACGATACGTCCAAAAAACAAAAAAGGACGCATATATTCTGGGTTCAAAAAACCTTTTAAGAGGAAAAAGAAGCGAGTCATGAAGAAATCAAGTAATCATGGCTATCAAGATTTTTAACTATCTGAGCATCTTCAAAAAAAAAATTTGCGATTTGGTGGACGTGAGAGCAGATTTTTTTGGCGCATTTTTATATGCGAGAGGAAAACAACTAGGGTAGATAGCCACCTTAACCGGATAGTTTTCCCTGATGTCATACTTTTGCTAAACATTTTTCGAAAAGAATATTTTTTTACAGAGTCCGGTATATTTTGTAGATTTTCGGGTAATATATACTTTTGTTTTGGATATATGATAAGATAGATTTGATATATGATAGAAAGATGAGTAAAAGACGATCTCTTATCATTAGGATTCACCAGAAATAAAAGTTTAAATTTTGTAGTCATCTCATGGAGTGATGTCAGGATCTCCGTATTGTTAATAATAATATGTTTAGCTAAAAACTATTTTTTTATTTGAAAATAAATATAATTAAATTCGTATAAATAGTTTTAAATATACATACATACTTTTAGGTACACCTAAATACGAGCCTAAATGTATTTGAATGCATTTAAATACATGTAAATACTTTTAAATACATATAAATACTCTCAACTTAAACATGATCGGTTTATTACTATCTGCAGGTGTATTTCTAGGGGAGGTAGCGACGTGCTTCGATAGATTTCTTCGTTTTTTTGTCGCTTGTTTTTACTAGCCATTTTTCTGTTTTTTACCGGTGAAGAAATGTTCGAGAAACCCCCACTAAGCCGGGGGCCCTGAATATATATAACCAAATTTTTCTAGCTGAGCCAGTGTTTACTTCGCATACACACGGTAATTTTCATTATAAATTCATCTCTCCTAGAATGATTAAAAACTATTGATAAACTAAATGAAGGAATAAAATCAACACATCATAACTGAAAACTCCACCAATCCTAACAAATCTGGGATTCTGATTCACATTTTCCTACGAGTGTCAGCATTAAAATTAATAAAGGCAACATCGCTTTCGGTTTCGTAGGAGTCGGGCGTCAGATTTCGACGCCGGATAGCGTGCCCAAAAATGGATTCACTGCCGACTGAGACACCGTAGTTTGAACATCGAGACTGCACTGTGAACGCGGTCCACCACGTTTGTTTTTCGGACCAGCTAAAAAAAATTAATTATCATTCCTATGCGGCAAGTCATACATTTAATTCGTAAAAAATAAATTTGTAGAGTAAAAATTCGGATTTTACTGCGAGTTGTAGTTATTTTTGAATCCTAACTTAATAGATGTTTGTTCTGTCTCTTTAAACATGTGGCAATAACGGTTTTTGTACATTTATTTTAATTTAGCAATAGATCAAAAATGTTTATATGTATCTATTAAAAATACTGAGTTTGTACGTTTCGTTATAGTAAAATAAAACAAAATATATTGCTTACGTTTTCTGAAATATTAAGAACTTAATTTCTTTAGCTTATAAAATTTGTTTCTATAAGTGAGTGAAATTATTTATTTATATTTATAATTTTTTTCAAAATTAGATGAGGATTTTCAAAAATTATACCTTATTTTTCATATTAAAAAAATATATATAAAATCAGTTAACTTGTGTTCGTGCTTCAAGTTGTTTTTTATTTTTTAATTCCGGAAAAAAAATTGGTGATAATGGTGTAAAATATCAACGAAACGTTGCAAAATGAAATATAAATCTAAAACCAGGTTTAGTGGTCTAATTTTTTGAAACTGTCAACTAAGTTATTAAGAGACTGGGAACTAGAATGATGTAAAAAAACTAGAAGTTATCGTGTAACATGTTTTTATAGGTTTATTGTTAGGGCGGAAATGTCAACACAAATAATGTAATCTCATGGAGAAATAGAATGTAATCTAAATAAAATAAAAATATATTTAATAAAAATAAAACATTCATAGAATAGGTCAATATATTTCTTCGAAAATTTAAGATTAATATTGAAGAATCTTCTAGTTATACAGAAAGTGAATTAATTCATCTCCAAAGAATCCATGTAATAAAGTGTCAGCTAACGCTCTTGTTCTCACGATACGTGGTATTTAAATCTTAATATAAAATGTTTTTAGTTTAATTTTTTTACACCCTCCAAAATGTTTGTTTTCATTGCCTCAAGTTTAAATAGCAATATTTTTAAAAATCTATTATGTGTTAAAGGTATCTCATATTCAAATTAAAAAACTTTACTTGCCTTCGCTGGAATTTAAACTGCGCTCTCATTGTCTAGGCAAGCACTCTAATGTTAGTATATTTACACAGTATTCAGTGGCGGCTCGTGAGTATATTGAAAGGTGAGGCTACATGAGGTTAATTTTGTTTAAATGTGAATAAATTTCCACGTCACCCATGAGGTATTATTCTGCGACGCGTTGACCTTTTTTTTTTTTAATGGAGGTCATCGCCAATAGCCCTACTAAACCATTAAAAACTAAAAAAATAAACTCTAAAAAAAGTAAATAAAAAGTAAACAAAACAAGTAAAATATGTACACCTATCACTAAAATATAGCGGTGATTGCGATAATAAAAACATAATTTAGTTTATTAAAACTTAAAATAAATAGTTGTATGAAATAAGAAAAAAAAACTACTTTTTGTACATTAAATCTATACGTCTGTCTTTTAAGGTTGCAAATTTTTCTATAATTTGGTCGTATAAGTTTTGGTCTTCACTAAGTTCTGACAGTAATTCCTGCTCTATTGACATCATTGCTAAACCCGAAAGCCGTTCTTGTGTCATTGTGTTTCTTAGGTAGTTTTTGATCCGTTCAAGACATGAAAAATTTCGTTCGGCCGATACACTTGTTGCGGGAATAGTTAAAACTAAATTAAAAAGCTTATATGCTTCCGCAAAAATTGCTTTAAAATCTTGTACCTAAATCTTTGTATCTGTACAATACAGAAAGTTCATTCTTTAATCTATCTCTGTCAAAAATGTTTGGATAATTTTTTAATAAATTATTTAATAAGTCGTCTGGAAAGCATTTAACATATTCCAAATATTTTGTGCAATCGACTAAAGCAAAGAAATTTAAATTATTTAAATTTTCAAACCGCGTCCCTAATTGAAGAATTATACAATCTATTATTTCGAAATATAATATTTTATATTTAGTAAAAATATCAAAGTCGCTAGAACATTGCCCTCGACGTGTGTTAGTTGGCAGAATAGTGGCTTTTTTAGCAATATTGAAAAGTTCTTTGAAACGGTCCTCGTTTCTAAATTCAATAATTCGTTGCTTGGCAAGGTTTATTTGCGAAATGCAGTAATTTATATCTAAATGCTATAACTGTAATATTTGAAACAGTACATCAGTGCAACTAAAAATTTGTTTATAAATATGCGTTAAAAGGCAAAATTCGAAATCATTAAAATGCTTTAGAAATCCTTTTGCACCATTAATAGATTCTGTTCCAGAACTTAAGTCATTAATATTAGTTTCAAATACTATAATTAAATTGTCCCATTCATTAGCCACTAAGTTTAAAATTTTAGACCGTGTATACCATCGCGTTTCTACAGCTCGCGGAATTCTTTTACCTACTATGTGATTAAGCACAAAAGACCGTTTTGGTGATTGGTGGAAATAATTTGGTATTCCTAATAAAGTGGCAAAAAATATACGACTTTGGGTAATCAGTTTTGTTCCCTGTTGTAAAACTAGATTTAATCTGTGGGCGCAACAATGAGTAAACATAGCTAAAGGAGCAATAGATCTAACTTTTGTTTGAAGCCCATTTATTTCACCTGCCATAACACTAGCCCCATCGTAACACTGCGCGACCAATTTATTTTTAAAGTCATAAGGCTCTAAGCTGTTTTGTATTAAATGAAAAAGGCTCTCTGCTGTTCTATTATCGCTAACGTCAAAAAATCCTAAAAATCTTTCTTTTAAAGATCCGTTGGTCACATACCTAACTGTTATCGAACACTGTGATTTTTCTGTTATATCAGTACTATCATCCGCAATTACGCCAAAAAAACAACAATCGGTGTCATTGATTTCTTTTTTTATATATTCTTGAATATAGTCATGTATGCAACCAATTAGTTCATTTTGTATAGTCTTAGATTGTCCCGTAAAAATATTACTAAATTTAGCACAATGTTCAGTAAGTTCGGCATTTCTTTTTATTAAGCATGCAAATATTTCCTTAAAATTGCCACGGTTAAAAGAATCTGTTGTTTCATTATGACCTCGAAATGCCAAGTCCTGTTTACCCAAAGTAATAGTAACATCAATTAAATAATTTAATAATAAACGGTTTTTTCGAACATTTTCATTATAAACAATTTTATTAAGACTTGCATTTTCTTGTAGTGCATCCGCAATAGTCGCCTTATTTTGCTCCAGTCTTGTAAGTGCTACCGAATTTTTAATATGCACTCTTGAACTTTCATGCGATTTTACTGCTCGTGAAAAATTTTTTAAATCCGAATATCCGCCCCCTGAACTCCAATTATTTTTGACGCAACCTAATAAAATACAAGGCCAACAATATAAGCTTTCTTTATAAATACTTCCGCATAGCCACCTATAAGTTTCGTACCAAGATATTTGAAAAGTTCTTGAATATTTTTTACCTTGCCTCTTATCGTTAAATATTGCTAAAATTTTCGGCGTCGGACGGCTACCTAATATCTGTTTCTTTTCAGTTTCGCTTCTTCTTAAAAAAAGGCGTTTGAATTAATGAAGCAATAATGTCGTGAATAGGATTCATTTCAAAAGCAAAAAGCAAATACAAAAAATGGAACGGTCCAACTTACCAAATCAAAACAAAACAAAAACTTACTCACGCGTATTTATTCACCTTAAAAGACAGAACGCCCTCAATCAGCGATTATCGCAATCTATTTCCTATTTCTTTCTCAGCCGCACGCACCACGTAAAAAGAAGCCGTTGGAATATTTCGCTAGTCATGTGATTTAAATAACCAATAAAAGCATATCCAAGCTACAGATTTATCGCCTCAAGAATGCAATAGAAAACGCGTGCATCGGCAATCGCCATCCCGCTCTGTCGTAATCAGGTGACTCGCCGGCATCGGCACCGGCCGTTGATAAATAGGTCAGAAGTCGAAACTTTCCATCTAAAATTATTTCGCCTCATTCGAGAGCACTTTCTTTAGGAATGGGTTTGCACGGATTGCACGGTCGGTTTTTTGATGTGGTCAGAATTTATTTTCTAAAATATTTATTATGGGATTATATTTTGTTTTTCTTTAATGTTATTATGTTGTAAAACTGTTAAAAAGTATATTTCTAATTGGTAATAGATAAAAAGTTATATAAAAAAATTCTCTTTTCCTTTATTTTGGGGGTGAGGCGCGGCCTCAGAGGCCTACCCTGACGAGCCGCCACTGACAGTATTGCAGCCTCTTTTATATTTATCCTCAAATTTATCTATACTGTTGTCCGATATCTTAAGATATTTTTATGTTGCTTATATTTAAATTGTAAATATATGTATTATCTTTTGACGTCTCAAATTTAAATTAACTTTGGCATAAACACCTTATATTAAAAAAAAAGGAGTGAAAGATATTCTGTTAACAATTGTTTCGTTTTTATTTTTAAAACCTATAAAGTTTCGAATAATAATTTTTTTTGAAGTAAGGTTATTTGTTTAATTTTTATTCTTCTTTTGCAATTAATTACAACAATTTTCCGTTTATAGCGTACTTTTAGTCGTCATTTGAATCCTGTTAACAAATGAAGAAACAACTTTAAACTAAGAAAATAATATAAATAATTGGTAATAAATAACCTGTATCAAATGAAACAGTGTATATTATTGTCAATTACGTGCTTAAAAATTGTTTTTATGCAATTATCTTTATTGTTGCCGAATAATTCCCAGATGACAATAGACATTTGATACACCTAAAAAGGAAATAAACCGCATTTTCCGTCATGGGAAGTAATTTTTTACCCAATGTCCTGCATTTTAATGCAATTGGATTTTCACGCGTTTATATTTTGACGCCAGTTTCTCTGAGCTTTCCATTCTTTTTCTACACATACATTTATTTCACTTAAAAAAATGATAATTTGAGAAATAATACAAAAAAAAAACTTAACCAAAAAAAATTATAACTCAACTATTAGATGTATCTGGGGAATCAATTCTTCCAAAAATATTTTTAATTGTGCGTTATTGCTGCCTCTATACTAAACCGATGGCAACATCGGTTTTCTAAATAGAATGGCCTATATATTATCGCATTTTTGTATTTTCCTGAACATTCTAAACATTTTTTGTGTTATATTTTTCACAATTTGAAGCCCTGTGACTGCCAAACGACCTAGCTTGAAACACTTACACTTTCCTATCCTAATTTTTAGTTATCTATGTATCTTTTAATATCAAGTTTCAATTTGAAAGGAAATGTCAGATTCTGACACTTTCAATCAAATCGGAAATTAGTGTGAGAAAGTAGATAATTGAAGATATAGGAAAGTGAAATCCATTTTGTTTCAAGTTAGGTCGTCTAGCAGGTACATACAAGGCTGTAAAGGGTTAAAATCGTTTTCTCGAAAACATGTAAATTTAGTTATAGTAAATATAACACAAAAAATATTTTGAAAATTCAGGAAAATACGAGAATGCAATAATATACAGGGAATTATATTTAAAAAACGGATTTTGCCACCTGCTTTGGATCGGCGGCGCCACGTCGCTAAAATATTCTAGAGAGGAAGTTTGTGTTCACCAATGACCAGACCAAATTTTTCAAAGTAATCTGTTCGTTGATTGTTCAGATATTTCCAATAGGCCACTGAGTTAGACGCATCCTGTATATGAATATATAGATCCCAATTGTCAGCGCCTGTAAAATGACGTTCCTTCCAAAGTTAGATGCAACTAAATCTGGAACGTATGGTGGGCGCTCCGGCTCAAACGACTCGATAACATCTGTACAGGGTGTTTCTGAATAGGTGTCCGATATTTTTGGTGATTCCTCAAGTATTTTTAAGATAGAAAGTTGATATAAATGTTTGGTCTAAAATGTTTCGTTTTCGAGATACAGGGTGTCAAAGTTTTATTTTTGTTTTTGTTTTTTCTGCGTAATTTCCTGAATCATTCCGATTTCTAAATAAAAACTGGTACCTGGTGGTTTTTTGACATTAGACATTTGAATTTGATCGTAATTTAGCTCTTGTAGGGGGCGCTACCTACATATCTTTTTTCACTTTCAAATGCTCATAACTATTTTATACGACCTTGTATTACATTTTTGGCCAGAAAAATGAATTTCTCAATCACGTAACAAAGTTATGCTTATTAAAATCTTTACTGTTTCTCGAGAATTATGACTTCAATGAGAATTATATGAAACAACATCATGGAGTAACAATTTTTTTAATTATCATAAACATTTCAGACAATGATTTATAAAAAACAACATACAATAATAAATAACAAGCAATAAAACCCCAGATTTTTTTTATTACAAACCTTCTTCTCATCGATTCGTACATTTGCGTGCGTTGAAACATTTAATCTAAAGAATTTGTAATCGTTTGACAGGATTCTATTATGCGATTCCTCAGTTGTTCTTCATTTTCAATCGCAGTTTGGTAAACAAGTGTCTTAAGATGACCCCAAAGGAAATAATCCAGGCAGTTTAGGTCTGGTGACCTAGGGGGCCATGGATGAGGCCCTCCTCAACCTATTCAGCGATTATTGAAAATTTGATTGAAAAATTCTCAGCCTTGAATGCTAAAATGTGCTGGTGCACCGTCATCCATAAACCAGGTTTGATTCCAAAGTGAATTTTCAAGTAAAATGGGCAAATCTTCAAGAAATTGATAATACCTATCGCCGTTTAATCTTCCCAGAAGAAATAATGGATTTATTAGAAACTCTTTCAGAGGTCCAGCCCACACGTTAACGGAGAACTGTTCTTAAAAATGCGATTTCTCTAATGTATGGGTCTTCCTCTGACCATAAATGAATATTATGAAAATTGCGAATACCTTTGCTTGAGAAACTTGCTTCGTCCGTGAGTAGGATTTGATTACCAGAGGATTTTGCATTAGGCAGGGCAGAAATCAACGTCAGAAGTCGATACGAACTGGAAAGTCACGAGAAGTGTCTGAACCTTCCGAATGTAGTATGGATAAAGCAAACTATCGACTAAAATTCTCCAAACCAGAACATGAGAAATGTTTAATCAACTGGAGGAGGATCCTTGAAAATGTTTTTGAAGTAGTTCCGCGGTTTGGATAACGCTCTTGATGTAGTGTAGCTTCATAGGCATTCCTACTAGCAAGTACGTATGTAAAATGTATGTCGGTAAGCTTAGCATTGGTAAAGTTCTCCATTTTTTGACAAATACTTACTACTTACTTTAATTACTTCATAAGTGTATGCACAGTAAATGTCAAAATACATATGCATTATTTTTTTATACTTTTGATTCCTTATGTTACATTCCACTGTCCGATCATATACGGTTTACTTGATTTGCACGAGTGTTTGAATACAGTATATCTTAGTATTTTTATAATGCATTATGGGTATCTTGAGAACTAATTCTTTAGATTAAGATTTGGAAAAAAAGTCCTACATTTTGCCATTCAATGTTACATGCATCGATTATTTCAAATCCAAATACCTTGAAAACGGTTCGAAAGCGATTTCTAATAAAAAAGACCTTTTTCCCGTAAAAATGATTGAGTATAGTTACTTTTTTTTACCAGAAATGTAATAAAAGGTCGCAAAGAAAAGTTTTTCTTTAAAAGTGAGAAAAGATATGTAGGTGGCGCCCCCTACAAGTAAGAGCTATATTAAGATGAAATTCGAATTGCTAATGTCAAAAAATAAACCAAGGTACCCTTTTACATCCAGGAATTACTTAGGAAATTTTGCAGAAAAAACAAAAATAAAAATAGAACCCAGTATCTCTTAAACGAAGCATTTTAGACCACATGTTTATAATAACTTTTTACCTTAAATATACTTGAGGAATCACCCTGTAAAATATCGGACACTTATTTACAAACACTCTATATAATTGGGGCTTAGTGTAAAATAGATATTGTTCAGTATATGATGGTCATTAAATGGTTTTTATTACTGCACGTAAGTAAAACGAAGTATTTTGTAATGTCTTATTCTCAAACCCAACACTTTACTGTAAATCAATAAAATAGGTAGCAACAGACATATCTAACGTCTAGAATTATTCAAATAGGATTTATTGTATTATGCGTTCATCCGAAATTGGATATTTTTATTGACATTTGTGTAGGTTTGCTACATTTGTAAGATAGGAATGAGGTTAGGCGATTTTCACGAGAATGAATAAATATCAATTGTTCATTCTGCACACATTACGTGCATGTCTATACGCTCCTGGTATGCATTGTATTAAAAGTATTTCAGATTTTTATTAATTATGTGTTTATTTGTATGTAATGAGTCCGTAAAGTAGCACGCACTTTCAGTAAAAGCTCCTCTGTGCTGTTGTTAAAAAAAAATAAATTTCTCTGTCTCTTGCATTATGTACCGTTTTCAAAAATAAATAAATATACAGGGTCCAAAAAATTTTCTTAAAAATGGGATTTTTTTAAAATTCTCAAATACATGATGATACACTTGACCTTATATGTCTCGCTTTCGGTCTGTAAAAATGTTCTTTTGATGAAAATGCTAAAAAAGGTTAAAACTAAAAAAAGAAACTTGTTAAAAGGTTTCTCTTTGTCAAGTGAATTATACATAGAATTTTCTTAAAATTACGTTCTTGATTAGATTGCTTAATAATTTCCAATGTTTTTTTATGATTCGGTGGTCTACTCGGATAAACAAAATGTAAATTTTACCCTTTCTCAATGAAACTCTGTTTATTTTCCTTATTTTCATAGTCAACTAGTTCAGGTTTAAAGGCATGTATTTCTATTCGATCTTTTTTTAACTCATGTAAGACACCGTCATAGAACTTGGTTGTTTTCTTTATGTCCTATAAAAGATCACTTTGTAGTTTTACTGAAAAACATTGTTTTTACATAGTATAAGTCTTATCAGGATTAATACAGAAAAACAACATAATTTTTACTTACCCGAGAAAACAGACTTTAGGAGTTAAATAGTCCAAATTTTTCCACATTCCACACTTACACACCATAATGTCCATAACTCTAACATTTAATTTAAAATTATCAAAAATAACCCAAAAACCCACAAAAATCTTCGTTTGGTTCGATTTACGATTATACTATTGCATTTCACAAAAATCCGACTGGGTTGTCGGTTTTTAAGCAATGGGCTTTTCTTTTAATAACAAAAACGGGGTATTTGAATAATCTTTATATAAAATATTACAGAGGGTATTATAAGAGTATCAGAACCACCTAATTTTTTATTTTAATATTAGCAAGTATTTGCTTCATAAACATTTATTATGTTTATGATTTTGTTCTATGTAAGATAGTTCTAACTGGAACCTGTGGTCGAAGATAGATCAAAATACAAAAATGATTAGTAGAAGAATTCAGCAAATTAAATATCTCGTACGATAATTTTGAGGTTACTAACTCGTTGGAATGCTTAGATAAAATTAAGAATGTTCACTTAAAAGAAGGTGAAATTTTAATATCTTTTGATGTAAGCTCACCTAACCTAACCTAACCTAACCTAAAGGTACTCTAAAGAAATTATTGATGAATATTTGCTTCTCACAAAGTTATGTATGAATCAAAATTTTTTTCGGTTCAACAATAAATATTGTAAACCACTTGAGGGAACTTTGAGGGGCAATTGCGTATCTCCTTTCCTTGCAAATTTGTTTATGGGTAGATTAGAAATCCAATTCAAAAAATAACTCAAGTATTGCCCAAGGGTGTGGTATAGATACGTAGACGATATATTTGCTTTTTTTGATACTAAAACAGAAAATTTGGACACTTTCTTAGAAACATTAAGTAATAAATATCCTTCCATTAATTTTACGTATGAAAAGGAGAACAATAGGCAATTACCGCTTCTCGACACGTTAGTCATTAGAAATAACGATAAATTAGAATTTGATATTTATAGAAAATTTACTAATACTGATAGGTATATAACATCCGACTCATTTCATTGCTGTCAGCACAAAATGGCAGCATTTAATTTTTTAACTCTTGGGTTAGTCAATTTTCCATTAAGTAAAGAACGTTTTAACAATGAAATGGATCGGATTAAAAATATAGCTAAAAGTAATGGATATAATGATAATTTTGTAAATACATTAGTAAATAGACATAAGCATAAAAAAATGTTAAAAGAAGCATCTGAGGCTCCCAATAAGTTCATAGTAATCCTATATTATCCCAGATATACGAAAGGTCTAGAAAAAGTATTTAAAAACATACAAAACGGAGAATAGTTTGAAAAATCTTAGCTGTAATGACTGCGGTCTAAAATATGTTGGGCAAACTAAACGCTCCATCAACATTCGTTTTAAGGAACCCATGGCACATTTAAAATACGGAAGAACAGAAAAGTCAAGCGGTGCCCAACATGCTGTGGAAAACAATCACCAAATAGGAATAAATAATCTTAAGTTAATTAAAAATTTATCTAATAATAGATTATTGGATGCATTTGAGAGTATAGAAATAGTTAAATGTGATAAGAAAGCACTAAATAAAGACAGAGGGCCTATTCCCTATAGTCCCTTCTATTGCTTACTTGACAACGGTGCAGTCGGGTTCAACCAAGTGTGACCACATTTACCTATAAATAGTCTCGGTTAGGACTTAACTTTAGTTTATGTCATCTGCTGATGATGCTAACTTGGTTAGAGAAACGCGCGTCCAGAACGTAACAAGTTGTGGTGCAGTGTGGTTAGAACTCTTGTATTTTGATCTATGTAAGATAGTTGACAACACCTTTTTGAATTAACCAAATCCAGATGATACAATTAGCGAAATAAGTAATACTTTTGACAGTGCATGATTGCATTCAAATCAGAACAATGTTGTTATGTCTATGATCAAAACACAGTTCTGTTCAGATCGCCAAAATGTCGATCGAAAAAATAACCATATACATGTGTGCGTTTCAGCTGGTTCTTAAACACAAAGACTCTTGGAACGTATTCATTCGGTTCATTGGTTTTATTTATATTAACACCATTGAAATATAATTTATGGAATTTTTTTGGGACTGCTTTCCTCTGGCAATTTTAACCATTTCGAGTCGGCGTGTGCAGCTATTTCCAAATTGTCACAAAAGGAATTTTCCAGGAAAATTCCTTTTCTGAAAAATTTTTTTTAACAACATAAGCTCAGCTGTATCCTGTCGGAACAAAAGAAAATCAATTTCTTCGTTTTCCGACCAAACTGCGCTGATTTCAGACGTCTATGTCAAACACATGACCTACAAAACAACAAAAACCACATGTAAAAATTTTGGAATTTTGATAAAAACTTGCAAAAAGATATTTCTAGTGGCCACTATAAGCATTCCGAATTTTAAGTCTTCGTATTTAATATCAACCGATTAAAAACTTCAGCTTTTGTGCAAACCGACCAGACTGAATTTTTTTTCTTAAATGTAGTTTTTTTTAATTCTCTTTTGCACAATTTTTTTTTGAAATAAGACTATATTTAGTGGTTTAATTATTTTTTTGACAAAATTTGTTTTTTACGTTTTTAAATTTTTATTTTTAAACTTAAATGGGGAGAAAAAAACATTAAAAAGTGGAAAAGCCAAAAAGTTACAAAAGCTTGTTTTTAAATTAAAAAAAAAGAAATTATTAATATAATTACTATAATTTTATAAGTAAAATAAAATTAATTATTATTTAGAGATGAAGTACTATTAATTAAAGTTCGTTGTTTTTTTGTTTAAAAATAAGCTTTTGTAACTGTTTGGCGTTCCTTTTGAGTGCAATCTTAATTAAGAAATGAATGATAATTTCTTATTTCAAAAATAATTGTTTAATGCCCTTTTGAAAAATAAAACAAGTTACATATTAAATATTAACTCCCATATTCACTAAAAAGGTTTAAGAGTTAATCCAGGTCTAGTTGCCATAGTACTAAAATCTCTTAGTTCGCCAGTTATGTTTCGCTTATGTCACTGTCATTCTGTAATTGTGACATTTAGAAAAATTGTTTGTTAAGTTGTTGAAAATGTCATCTTAAACCTATAACTGTCAAGCGCGGGTTACAGTTGAGGCCATACGGAAAGTAATTCAATCAATGAAAAACCAAAGAGGCCAGAAGAAATCCCAGTGGAACTCCTTAAGAATGGAACACTAAAACTCACAAATATGCTCACATATCTGTTAAACAGGTATCTTAATAGAGTTACCGCTATCGTATAGAAAATTATTGAAGACGTTAGTTGACGATAAATATGAACCAATAGAACTGGAAGAGTTGGCGGGATTTAGAGCTGGCCGCTCATGCATTGGCACTTATTCATTCTAATCTAACTCAATGAAGAAAGTAGCTAGAGACAGATTAAATCATCTGCTCTTCGTGGACCTGACAAAGGCATACGACACTGTTTCCCTTAATAAACTATGAGAAGTACTTAAAAATTCAACAATTTTCAGATAGTTAGGAGGCGAAAACAAATTCGAAACACAAGAAAAAATAACTGTTTTACAGTATCTTCAAAAGCATGGTGCTGTGTGGATGCGAAACTTGGCAGCTAAATAAAAGAACAGAACAAAAACTACTAGCATTGAAAATGGAGATCGGCGAGAATACCATACTAATGCCCAATGAAAGGGTACTAGAAATAATAATACAGACGCGTTCGAAGAAGAATAGACAATAATAGGCTACCCAAACAAATTATGGAATGGAAAGTCGTCTGAAAGCAGGAAAAGGGGACCAAAGACCACTTGGATTAGCGGACTTCAGAAGGCAATGTCGGAGAGAGATTTGCGTCCAGGAACGTGGAGGAAACTGGGAACTGGAAGGCGCAGGACACTATAAACCTATATTATATAAAATTGCAGTTTTTTACAGTTCTATGTTCTGTTAGATCTAAAATAAATCTGGTATGCTTATTCCTGTCAGTGGCTACTAGAGGTATCGTTTTACAAGTTTTTACCAAAATTTATTAAAAAAATATCATGTGCTTTTTGTTGTTTTGTAGGTTATGTAGTAGACTACAGACGTCTAAAATTAATGCAGTTTTATCGGATGTTTGAACACGAAGAAATCGGCTGTTCTTTCTTGTTCCGATCGGGCCAATAGAACATTGTTGGAAAAAACGTCGTTGTGCAGTGCAAAAATGCAGGAATCCCTTCCTTTGTAATTCCATCATGATGTTTATATAAAAAATCCTATGGGAAGAGCAGTTCCAATTGCACGAAAATTTCAGGTAGTTTGACTCCACAGTAGTGATGGGCGATAATGGAATTTACCGCCTATATATAAGTTAAAACTAGTCAATAAAATTAAGTTATCGATACGTATTTGCTGCCTATTTATATTTGCGACATAAGTGGTTTTTTTCGAAGCCAAATACATCGAAGAGCAAAAAAAAGTCCCGTTGTAACTATCGATGTTATCGACTACCCATCGATATTATTGGCTACACATCGATATTATCGCCTGTCTATCGGTACTTAGCGATAACTATCAGTATATCGATAAAGCGCCCATCCCTACTCGACACTGCAATAAATTTATTTGCTATTGGTCTTTGTCACGGCCTACTAGTGGGCCGTGATCTTTGCCTCTCTTTGAAACATTTTTGTTCTGACTAAGATTGGCAAACAAATAAAAAGCTCAAAGTAAGGCATGTATGCTTCATCAATATTACACATAAGAAAGTAAGGCAAAGGAATGTCGAAACATTAATGTGTTTACAAAATCGGAAATGGCAGTTATCGATTCCAAAAGATTGTTTATGAAAGTGATGAGAAGATGTTTGACGTCAGCCATTGTTTATTTATTTTCAAGCGAAATATTTCGTTACAAATAAATACGGATAGCCAAAATATTTTTTGCTCCAACCGAATTCTCTCAGTGCGTTAATGTCTAATTTGCATGCATATTATGTCTGGCTTGAAAACGAGTTTTTTCAACGTCTTTAATCTCAACTGTAATGTTTATATAATATGTTAATGAGGTGTATGTATAGGCATGGACAACTAAAAATTAAAATGTTGTGAATACTAAAATTAATTAGTGGTTAAGTTACTTTATAATTAGATACGACGCAAATATTAACAAATTTTCTCTGAATTTGTTCTGTTGTGTTCTTTTATACCTCATAATAAGGGCCCCAAACTAGAAGATATTTTAAGATTAGGTCTACCCAATGCATTTTTAAGAATCAACAGATAGTTCTTTAAGAATTTTTCGGTAGAAAATCCAGAATGTTGTAGACTTTTTCCGATACCAAACTAATATGTTTGGAGAAGTTAAAGCCAGGGATTATCGAATTCCCAAATCTTTTATAACTGGTGTTTTATTCAATATGGTTTCATTGATCTTATATGAGGTACTGTCCTTCTGGCCCCCTTTCGCAAAAGATATATAAGAACATCTGTTTAATTAAAGGAAAGACCATTAACCTGAGACCAACTTATCAGTTCGTGTATGTCTTGATGTAACAGTTCATCAGCAGAGTCTAAAACTGTTATAAAGTTTTAGGTCATCCACAAACTATCAAACGAATTTAAAAAATTATCTTCTTTCTTATTATATTTTTTAAAATTTATTTCTTAAGTATTAGTATAGTTTGTGAGGTGTTTTCATATCTATAGACAAAATTGTGTTTTCTGATATAATTTTATATTTACAATTACCTCCTCCTGTTTACAAATACCCATTTACTAAGGGGTAATTGTAAATGAACATTTCAGAAACCATTACTCGCAATGACTTCAAATGAAATTTAATTTTAAATGTTTTGTATACATTTTTCCTTGCAAACACCTTTGCTATCGAAATACAAATGTGTACAATTATCCCATAAAATTACATATTCTTTAACAAATTGGTAAACACTTCTTTTTGGTTATATTATGAAAAATAAAATAAAATTTTACAAACATTCTTAAAATAAATAATTCAATTAAGTCATCTAGAAATTAAACCAATAACACACTGAAATAGCTGTCACTTTTAGAGAAAACTCGAATAATATTGCTATCTTGTTCTTAAAGTTCGAGCTAATAATAGAACGACTTTAACAAATTTAAAGTCTATATTTGAGACATTATTTTCCTTCGGTATAAATTGTGTTGCAAATTTATCATCATCCATTCACTCTCATTTCCCCGTGTCGTCTCGATCAGTGTTTAAAACGGAGTAAACGTACTTGTAAAGAACGGACTTACGACTTCCTTCGATAGAATCTACGAGGTCAAAGGAACCAATTTTAAGTTCTTCCCAGAGAGAAGTTCGATAAGAGACTTCAGGAATACTTTCTGGAAATGACAGATTCGATATAATTTTTGTCTCCTGAAGAGTCGTGGTATTCTATTTCTTTATCTGCTGGTGAGGCTTCTACAGACATTTTACGTTTTTTATCTTTTAACCTTTTTGCTTCTCCTTTTTCTTTTCTTACTGCTTCGACTTCTGCCATTTTATCTAACACTTCTCGTGTTATAAGAATTTCTCCTTATTTTACGGGTTTTACATATTGATTTCTTCGTTCGGATTTGGATGGATCAACGGGATATATTCCTGTGGAAAGTAACCCCTTTATAATATTTTATCTCTTCATTGCATGTTCTAAAAGTTCCACAAATTTATTCTTTGTTATTCGTCCGGTATTCCTTTTTTCCAGCGGATTCTTTTAAAATTTCATTAAATGCTTCTCCCAAGACGTAATACGATGACTTATGTGGTATTTTTGTTTGCAACAATTTTAAGAGCAATTAGTACTCTTGTTCGCCCTAAAATTTTACTACTAATTTATTTTGTGGGAAAGTAATTTAGAAGCATATTTGTCTGCCAAAATGAAATTATTATAAATAATTATCTTTTTGTATGGGTTTTCACCTACCTACCTAATTGTTTGTGTACAAAAAGTGAAAAACATTTTTTTCATAGTTATTTAAAAATCATAAAATACAACCTGTTCGGGACACTGGCTAGAGTAAAAAAAATTGGTCACAAACAAGGCTATAAGAAATCTAAGGTTAACGTGACTGGTTACATGCACTTCTATAATTAGTTATTTTTTGTTTTATACCGTTTTTGATATTCGGAATAATAATGTTTTTTTTATTTATGAGACCCGTGCACATTATCATACCACGGGGTGTTTCATAATGATTGTTTTTGATTCGAATAATATACTCTTCTGGCGTCAATTCTGGCACACATTGTACAAATTATTCCCGAAAGGCAGTCGATTTCTTGTTGTTAAGTTGACGTTTTAGGTCTATAATGAATCCATTACGGTCTTAGGACTATAATGAATCCATTAGAGTACTTGTTTCAGGGCTATAATGAATCTATGAAGGTCCTTGGATTATAATATATCCATTACGTTCATATACCATAATGAATTCATTAAAGTACTCTCCGAAAAAATGACGATCAAAACGATGTCTTAAAAGAAGATAAAAGTATTTTTTCATATGGACGGGAAGCATGTAGTTTTCAGTGACAAAAAGATGACATATTCAGTGACATGTAGAGACATGTTAAGTTACATGTACCGGTATTAAAAATTATGTTGGGGTTGCCATCTGTCCCCACTGTAAGCGTATTAGGCAATTACAATAAAAATATCACACACAGAAATAGGGGATACATTGATATCACAGCTGAAATTACAATAAAAATAGGTACCACTCTATTTGACATATTTACAGTCGAGAAATGCTTCGCAAACAATTTAGTAACTTCCTGACCATTATGTGCCTCTTCAGAACCAAGGAGAAACGCGGGGGACCTAGATGTTTTTTTATTTTGGTTAACAAATTTCCAATTTCTTAATATGAACATTATTTTTCATTAGCAGATCCATGCCGGTACTACATTAATATTATTAATATGATTGCTAGCAGTCTTTACACTTTGAAAAAGATTGAGGGTGCAAACTGCACTTCCACTCAGTCCTACAAAGTAAGATATGATTGGACATTAACAAATATCGAGGGCGCTTTTGACAAAACCAGCAAATATATCGTTTGTCCAAATCAACTGGATTGTCCCCGGAACTGTTGCTGCTAAATATTTAACTTGCCCTTAAAGGGCAAATGTGGGTGCTATGGTTACAACTACAATATTTTATATAGACGTCAAAGTTGATATCCATCCATATCCAAACCGGGCTCTTTTGTGATTTTTAGTTATTAAAACTATAAAGTATATTGTTCTCTACTAAATACTAGGTACAATACTAGTAAAAACTTAAAGGAAGTCGTATTTTATTTTCTCCTTTTATATTATGTTGCTACAAGCTAAACAAACATACCGATTTAGCAAATTAAAGGGCATTTATTTTAAACAAATTTTAAGGTTAGGTTTTTATTCTTATTTTTACTTAAAAATATATGGAAATGTCTGAAAAGTTTCCCATCTCTGATGCTCGGTTTAATTAAAAACATTTTGGAGTTTTCATAAAAGTCGGCTTTAAACATCAAAATTTAATTATTGTTTTGACAGATTTCCAATAACTTTTTATATTTTTCTGGAAATTTCAAGAATTTTCTTGGATATTTCAAAGGAAATTTCCCCTAACTTACTTTTCCGAAAAATGATGCCATTTCAAAGAGTCAATGTCACCACTCATGTCATTTATTCCATTTGTTTCCATTTTATCGATATATCGTTGCCATCCCTATGCTAAAGAACAATCGACAAAGACTTTGAAGTTTTTCTGTTCTCCACGACCCAAAATATTATTGCCGCAGCTTTCTGGGATAAAAATAATATAAATGTGATATCTGGCTATCTTATTAATTAATCTAAATTATTTGAGTAGAGCAAAACTTTCCAAAGGTGTGCTCTGTTGTAACAACAACAGCGCTGCTGCTCACAAATGTTTGATTACACTATAACTGGTTTTGGCGGAACAGTTGTTACACTATTATTTATTCACAAAATTCAAAAAACAATGTAACTCGGGTTTAATTAAACCCACCTCAGCTGGGTTTAATTAAAGCCATCTTTGCTGTTTTGTGCAAAACAATAATTTTATTAGGAAATTAGTGATTGTTAATGTCAGTTCACTAAATGGTATATTAATGAAACGATATAATATTAAACAGTGATAACACTGTAGTTTGTTGATGGCGAGGGGTAAATCACTATGCCTAAGTGTGTACAGATACTTTCGATACTTCCAAAGATTACCAGAAGATTTCCTTTCAAGTGTCCAGAGACATCCAAATAGTTCCTGTTTACCTCTCGGTTGATGGCCAGATGTCAGCAGAACAATAATTTTTAGCCCATAATATGCAAACTTAAATCAAAAACTAACTTTGTATATATAGTATCTTGAAATACAGAAGAGAATCGGTTGTTAACATAAAACCAGCTTGAAATGTAGCTAGTATGTGGATTCAATGGGAGAGGGATCTCACTAGTTGAACTCTTTATAAACAGATATTCTTACTTTAAGACCTAGCCCAACTATTAGAAATATTAGTCATACAGATGCAACTAATTCTATAATCAGATTTTTTGGCTTTTCCATCATATTTGATTCAAAAATTCTGCTTTGTTTACATAATTTACCCCTTTTGTTTTCGCCATACACGGGTTGATAGCGAAATTGTTTATTTTTATTGTGCATCTGAGTTTGCATCAGTTTTTAGCGTTTATAATACATGTGTAATTATAGTATTCCTTCTCCATCAATGTGCCATAGAACTCCAGCACACCATTAAGTACACAATTATCGCATACAAACGCAAATATCTTATTGTTCTTCTAGTTCTTTTTCTGTTAAACTGCACGCATCGCTGCCTTCTTAATAATTAATCCTAATATTATTTATGCAGCGTAAAAAGTGCGGTGTTTACTTCCTTAAAACAAAATCGTTACGAAAACATCAAAAAAAACAAAGCATTCATTTTTATTCATATCTTAAGCTCTTAAACGTAAATTGCTCTTAGCAGTTATTCGATTAGTTAATTGAGTGAGTTAACCTTCAACTGATCTAGAATGCGAGCTGCGGCTAATTATCTTTCAATTTCTTGGTCTAGTTTAATTGTTCTATTTAGAACAAGTTTTATGTTTGCATTTATGTTTAATAAGCGCTTATTGAAACTGCCTTGCTAATATGTTAAGAAATAAATGTTATTCGTGTTTTTATTCGGTTACACAGATTCTTTTCTGAAATTTCGATATTTAAAAGAGTCGGTAAATCGACTTGAACTTGCCTAGTAGCGAATGTTTTTTTTATTAAAATAAAATAAAGATGTCACAATTTATATAGGCGGCCCACCCAAAAATGTCCACCGAGGTTTTATTGTTGACAGGAAAAATGTCCTTGAACATTTCGTCTCTTCAGTTTAAATCTTTAAGCGAGTGTGGCTTTCACCCTTATAATCTTAAATGGTAAGGGTGGTCACGTGGCGCTTAGTTTTGAAAAGAGTTAAATTATGATTATGACATCTCACTTTTTGATTTTAGTTCACAATTTTCTTACCCAGTGCTTCAGTTCAGTAAATTTGGAAGTGGGGCTTGAGGGATCCACAGCCAACTTAAGCTTTTGAGCATTCAGTAGCATTTTTGGCTAACAGCCACGTACGCAAGTTTTTCAAATTATTTAGCTGTTTTGCGTATAATTTTGTCAAATGGTCCTAGAGAAAAACAATCTAAAGGTGCCAATTCAGGTCATTCGGTATGACCTTTCAATCCCTTTTCGGGAAAAGTTGCATCCAACAATTGCCTTTGCGTAGATCCCGATCTTATTGGAAAATTAAGGTTTCTCCATACTAACTCATCCTCTGTTATAATAGTTGGTAAAGCTAAATCAATAACTTTCTCTATCAAATACATTTGTCCCTGGTTTACGAAGTTTTACCACCAACTATGTACATATGTATAAAATACACTCCTACCTGAAAAGCTTTCGTCAGAAATCGTTACAGCAGCTCTATAGTAATGACATTTATTGAACAGTTATATTTAGATATTAAACTTTCGTATTTAACAATTTTCACTTTGCCGTTTTCAAATATATTAGCGTCCAAGTTTAGAGGGGAAAGGAAATTGATTACAAACATTTTAACAGGTAAAAGTATAGGTGATTTAGAGCAGAAAAAAATCTTATGTAACGGGGGGCAACGCTTAAGAGCTTTGGTATTAAGGCCATATTAACATTTACGATTACTTTGACAAAGCGGCAACAATGTAATTCAAGGGGACAGTGCAAAAAGTGGGTAAGACCATTTTATATTTTTTAGATATTACCTATTTTATATTTCAATATGTTTCCACGTCTTAATCGTATTAGACATTAAAATTTTATTGTAAGTTAGCCATATTCCCTTCCATTAAAAGCTCTAGTTGAATTTCAAAAAAATGTGCTAAATTTTGGGAGTTTTTATTGCTCCGTTGAGGCAAAAATTTGTATTGACATAAATAGGTAATAACATAAGTAGATACTGATAAAATAGTTTTTTGCTCAATAATTGTAAGTTTCTTCTGTTTACCCTAACAATTTAGATAAAAACAAACTACTATAGTGGCAAGTGGAATCCTTTCCATGTTGCCGGATTGTGTGTTGTCTTTCACTATTTGGATATTAAATTTGGGACCTTTTAAATTAAATCCATAAATAATAAAACTAATAAAATATTTAGTAATTAGTTTTAGATTACAAAAAAAAACAAGTTCTCTTTTTAACCGACTTCAAAAAAGGAGATTCTCAATTCCATCTTGTATTTTTGTTATTTGTTAACATCGATAACTCTGCAATGTTTTGATCAATTTGGATGAAATTTTCAGGGAATATTACTAGAGTGGTTTCATAGCAAGCAAAAAATTGTTTAACATGGCGGAATTACGCCATTTTGAACTGTTTACTCGAAGTTACATTGAACAATATAACTTTACTAACACGTTCATATTTTTCTTATTTGTTTAAGTATATAAGAAGTTTGATGCCGACTTTACAGAGTGAAATTTTCCAGATGAAGAAAATATTATTTTTCATTTTTAGTGCTTTTTTTAGTCGGCTTTATTTTTTTTATATAAATTTTTATGTTCTTACAAATTATTCTTTTTTGCTTAAAAGGACCCCTTCTTTTACTTGTTAAAATATTTCTAATAATTTCCCTCTAATCCTGTATATCTAAGACTTTTGATTTATCTTAATCTACCCTTAGCAAAGACACTATATTTTTGTGACCACCTGTTAATATCGTGGGTAGTACACAATGACGTCAAAAAGAAATAGACCCCGCATTTCATTCATAAAACTGAAATAAATAGAATCAAACATCAATTTGTTGTTGTGTATGAGTGGAAAAAAGACGGACTGATCGCATAAAGAATAGTTTGCGGTGAAAATTGCAACGCTGTCAGATATCTTCGCGAGACTTACCAGTGGCGTAGCTATTTTTGAAATAATATATTATTTGCTATATTTTTTTGAGCCCAAATATTAGTAAGGTGGATACGACAGTTTTTTGTTCTAAGTGAGAGTTTTAATAATAACTTGGAAACAATTAATTTAGATATTATGTCTTAGAAAAGTCTGCACTAAATGGGAAACTTTTTTATTATCAATTTCTCGAAAAACTTTCTTCTTGATAAAACGTGTGTGTTTGTCGAAAAAAATAGTTTTCACAATATTCAACTTTAAGTCAGATATACAGGGTATTCAAAAAATACGAAAAAAATTTTTTTCAAACATTAAAATTTTTGTGGCTGCTGCAGCCGTAATAAATCGTAAATAAAGGTTTAGTATTAGTTATGTCATATTAGTAATAGCTAAGGAAAGATTTAAATAGAAAAATATTTTTTTGCTGTTTGACCATAAATATCTCCATAACTATAATATAAAAATTTTTACTCAGTTTATATTTACTATGTTTTATGGCCCTTAAAACTACAGTCAGAAAAAATTTATTTTTTTGAAATGGTTAGTGAAATCCACTTTTTTGAACATCCTGATCTAAGGTTTATTACTATCAAAAATATTTTTTTGAACCATCAACTTTTATCAAAAAATCAATAATAAAAAAGTAAATAAATGCATTAAAATGCAAGATGTTTAAAAATAAAATCAACGAAACTTTTTGGTGCTTTTTAAGCACCCTGTATAATATTTTACACTATATTTGAAACCTATTTTTTTTGTATAAAAATTCAAATAACAAGTTTGAAAGTGGTGCTGCACTTTATAAATTTTCACCCGGACACGTGGTTTATAAAAATAAAACAAAGTTTAAAAGTTTGGTATAATTTATTTATAAACGGTTTGATATAATAACAAACAACTTTTATTATCGACACAAAAAAAAAGTAACAGCATATTAATTTAATATTTCACTATTTATTTTTTTTCAAATCGGAAATTTAGAGGAAAATTTATATAGCTTTATATATACATAGTTTTAGAATATCGAGAACGTATTAAAAAGAAAGATGAATACATTTATGATTAAAGAAATCCAGATTTTTAATGTAGCAATATGGTTCCAGACCCTCTATGGACGATAACACCACATTAACCTCGATATTAACAAAGTGACTAAGCACTTATTTATTAAAATATTATTAAATATATAAAAACTAAAAATATTAAGCAAAAGTCGCCAATGTCCTATTTGCTCAAGATATACCTATAATTTTTTACATTTTCATAATTGCTCTACCTGCAATGTTATAATAGATATTGGCAAATAATTAGTTTTTTGCAACTTTTTTTCATATGTTGTTGCACTTGCAGGGGGACTAGCAACAAGTGAAAAAAAACAGCATTCTTCTTAATAATTTTTTTGTCATTGAATTGGTTTTGACAGGGTTGGATCCCCCTAAAACTGAAATCCTGGCTACGTGCCTGCAAAAGACATATTTATGTAATGGTTCATGTGGCAATATTTATTATTAGCAATAAGCTTAGTCATTAAAGAACAAGCATTTCCATGACAAAATACAACCAATAACAGGGTGAGTTCTTATTACTATTGTTACTAAAGATGAAGATAAAACTAAATTTTGTTACATGGACCCACTTTGTGTTTTGATGTGTATACCAAGAGTATAATGCTTATTTAATACCTTTCTTTATCAGCTTATCACCGACTTCATAGGAAATAAGTAATAAAATATAATTTATCACTTTTTAACCTAACCTATTTTTTGAAATCGGGTTCGTTTTTCAAAACATTTTGATTTCACCCTTTTTCCAACACATTTTAGTTTTATTTACGTGAAGTTAGGTAAAAATTTGGGTCTACTACTTTTAGTAAATTAGTAATATTATATAAAAATGCACCAGCTTTACATCTATTGGATCTATTCATATTTACAGAAAATCAGCAATAAACGTGGCCCAATATTAATATGAATACAAAATGAACTTCGTGTCCCAAAACCACAAAAACCATATTATGAAAAACAATATCTTTACAGTATTTATCCCTCAATTTACCCCGTTTTTTCCCCACCATCCACCTTCACCGCTATACATTTCACTTATTGACAATATAAATATTTTGTGCCAAGATGTTTAATATTTTTAACATTCATTATAATATATTTTATTATTGTTTATATTACCGAAATCACCTGATAAAAACAGACTCTCTCAGTTGGGATAATGTACCTCAGGACGGTATTTATTTACTTTTTTGATTACTTATTTTTAAAAACCAAATTTTTTAGGCAATAAATTAAAGCATTTCAAATTCGTTAAAGAAAATCTATATTAAATGAAAAATTGAGAAGTAACGCTATTGCGCTATTTTCATTTTTTGTATATGCCTGCTATATGAGAACGACACTACCCTAAATATTCCTTGAAAATTTCATCCAAAATGCAAACCATCTTGGAGTAATTAATGACAACATAAAATAGTGGGTCTTACAGCTTACTCAATTAAAATTTAGTATATAGATAAGTTGAAGTTATAAAAAATTAATTTAAGCCCAACGGAAATGTGCAATACAAAAACAATACTTCATTTGTAAATATAAGAAAGCTATTAGACGGTGATTTTACCCTTCAACTACAGCACTGGTATGACATAACCTTACTTACCTTCGAAAACAAACTTCTGGGTTTAAATCGTTTCTTTCTCTGCAAATAAAACAAGTTCGCACCATTTTCTGAAAGTTTTTTAAACAGATTCTTGAAAATAGCCAGACAAAACACTTGGATTTCTGAAAAACACGTATTTTACCAACTAGAACAATTACAACGCCGCGCATCAAATAGGTCGAAATCATGAATGACTACGACCGTCTTCGGCGTCTTACGAATGATCCCGAAAGAAATCTGTAGTATACTCGAAAAAGGTAGAATTCCGACGTTGCCGATTATTCTGGGCTTTATTTCTTGAAATAAGGAATAATAATTACAGAAGATTTAAATTACATTTAAAACAGATTCGGTTTGAGTTATTTATAATAAGCTATTTAATTATCAGTTTTAAAATATTCTATATGGAAATTTATACTGGGAATTTCTGGAATTTCTTGTTTATTTAGGTAATAGTATAAAGGATGATATCCGTTATAATCTGGCCACAGTAACGGTTTGGCAAACCAGGGTTAATGTTGGATTCCTCTAAACTGTAAATAACTGGGTCTATGTTATTTCCATGTCGTTGGTAGTACACAAATTGACTTGAGGTTCAGTCTTCCGGTTCGTCTCGTCGAATGCAGACCTCTGTGTTGATAACATAAGTGGTGCCACGTGTTCGGTTTTGCTGCTTTATTTCGGGGGGAAACGGGAGACTCAACCGCTCAGAGTGGAAACTAACGACCCCGCTAGAAAGGGAGCAGACGCTGTGAACGTGTGAGGCCTAGTTGTTCCTGTATTCTATCCCGTTCGTCTGCCGCAGTTCTACATAGAATATTAGCGTAATGGCCGCTATGTGGCGGGAGTGGGAGGGGTAAGGGGATAGCTTGAAAGAAAAGGTTATGTCGTGAGACCAGTAGTACTCTCAAGGGGCATCTAGTGGAAGCCAAGATGCATTAGAAAAGTTTTTAAAGAAAGTCAAATTTAAAGATTTGAAATACACGGGGTGATCGATCGGGAGCCCAGAGCTCGCCATCCGGACATCCCACCGATAACGTCCCCAAACCGGAATAAAGTGTATCTCGCTCCGAGGGTCGCCGGATAAAGCGAGTAAGCTCCGGACGGGGAGCAATCTGGCAAGTTGCGAAGTGCAGTGCCAAAAACATATATTGGAAAGGAAAGGACTTGAGGTTAGTTCTTAATAAAAAAGCGCGTGAGCGGAGGCGTGAGCGTAATTCTATTGTCGTTTAAGCGATTTTTGAAGAAAGTACCATATAGCTCACACTTGTACAATATACAAGGTGTCAATTAAGTACTTGTACAAACTTTAAGGGGTGATTCCAATATGGTGAAATCCAATATGGCGGCCATAAGAAAAATGAAAGTTTAGGTGGGTTGCGGGTTAACAAAAAACAATGAAGTCGTGCCGTATACGCCATCTTATTTGTCTTAAAAATATATGTCACATTTTGGCAGGTGTCAAATTTACCGTTCTGGATATACTGGCCAAAAACGAAATCCGCCATTTTCGGATATTTCCAAAAACAATTGATCGATCGTAAATCTGAAGCCGGATATCGAATGCAGTAAAGTTTCCTCTAAAACTTTTTAACCTTTGCTGTAGGTATAATAGCAGTCAGGATCCCTATATAGAGAAGCGAATCTGGGACACACTGTATTTGGTTTGGCGGGCACATGTCGCCGAGAAGAACTAACAAAAATGTCATTGGATCATATTGAAGACAAAGGAAATAGTTTATTAATAAATTCAAGAGACAAAAAATTACCGTTCTAGAAGCTTTGCACTATCTGATGAAGCTGAAAGCGGAGAATATTTAAAATTGGTCAGAAAATATGCGATTTTAAAAAAACCAGAAACCCTAGATAGGCGTTTTTTTGTAAACTACAAGAAAGGAGCTTGCATAGTACGAAGCATCGGAATAAACCCCTTTGGAAAAATGACACCAAATATTGCAGGTTATCGAAACTCCCAAATCCTGAACTATTCATCCGCCATAATGCTTGCAAATTCCGGAGAAGGAATAAATATCAAACGCCTCTGAGGATGGAAGTCTTCATCCGTGGCAGAAGGTTATTTAGAAAGCTCAACAACTCTTCAAAATAATCTATCCAATAAAGTATTGAACTTCAATGCAATTCCTTCCACTAGTCACCACCTTTCACTACTGCAGTCTACCAAATCGACCTCTTCCAGCCAAAAAGTTCCCCCTCGGCGACGGTTACAACAATAAGTACTTGTGAAAGAGAACTGGAAAATCCAAACCCAACCTACAAGTCCCCAAGTTCCTTGGAAAAAAATCTAGCCTCTGCTATTAATTTACAAAATGCTACAAACTGCACGTTTACTATTCATGTTGTTAATAATAATTAATTTGTGATTATTTATTTGATATATCCATTCTGCACACGAGAAAGAAAATTAAAATCAGTTGAAAAACATAAAAACCATCTGCGATATAAATGTAGAAAGTAAATTTAAGCAAAATTTCAGAAATCTAAACGCCGAATAACAGGTCAGGCATGTGCAGAAAAATTATCCTAAAACATTTCACCCTCAAGAGCAGGGCCTGATTTTGACGGTTCTCTGATTATTCTAGAACAGTTCTGATTTCAAAGCGAATCTGGATTTTGCAATTCGCAAACGGTTCAAAATTAGTTCGATAAAACCCGGACGGTTGTATTTCGATTGCGCTTGCTTAGGATAGTTTAAAAACGGTAATAGAAAGCACACGAAGCAATTTCTGGCGTGTTAAATTATGTTAACAGTAAGATGCGACAACCACTTATATTTTACGGCAGAGTTACTTATGATGTCACAATATACATAGTATGGTTCAGTTAGTAAAACATATCTAACTTTATCATACCTATCACAGGGTTTATGTAAGATTTGGTTAAATAGCGGTTTCAAGGTTTTTTAAAACAATTTCGGTCAAAAGATTTGACTTGT
This sequence comes from Kuschelorhynchus macadamiae, assembly GCA_030620095.1. Lineage (NCBI taxonomy): Eukaryota > Metazoa > Arthropoda > Insecta > Coleoptera > Curculionidae > Kuschelorhynchus > Kuschelorhynchus macadamiae. The sequence goes on along the minus strand of JAUTXW010001663.1, from coordinate 128,785 downwards.
ACTATTATTTAGAATTATTTCACTAAAGAGGAACAAATTGATCCATTAAATTGAAAACAATGGATTGAGAGGAACCGCCGAGCACAGTTGTAAAATTTTTGATACATAATCAGCTAGTTGTTTTCACATAAGTTGCTTCAGTCGCAAGCGTTTTAAACAGGTAAAAAAAATTCTAAAATGGATCAAACATTTTTAATAATTATTATGTTTCTTTATTTATATTTTTGTAACATTTTGTTTTCTGGCGTCTACAGTCTATTACCTCTTGAGGCGGCGTATGCACGAAGTCATTCCTAACATTTAGTAATTCTTTTAGTTAACTGCGATATGCATCAGTTTGTTCGCCAGAAATTGTTTATATGACGTCCAGTTACACATAAAGATACCTTTACATTACATTTTACATTATATACATTTAAATGGAACCCATGATATTTTCCATGATCTGTGTTGCAAATGGGCACCATCACTTTTTACACAAGTATGGCAACGATGAATGAAGTTTTCACAAATTGCTTGGAAAGTATCATCAAAAATTAAAATGTAATGAAATTCGCTGAAATTCGTTTCCTGTTTCTCGTACGCGTTGTTACTAACAGACATTTTCTATCATTCTTCTGTCTGGATGTGCGTTTTGTTACGCTTTATCGTTAATAAACGTATTTAAGTGTTGTATACATTTTCTAACACACACATATCGCTGTAGCACAACATCTCCGTGTCTGAAAAGTGTATTGACATAAATAGATATTTACATTATCATAAGTACGTCTACGTTTAAAAAGCAATTTAGAGAAAAACAACAGCAGTGGCAGGTGGGATTAGTTGCGTAACCCGTACTTTAACATGTTTTAGTAATTTCCCTTATTTAATTTTAATATTATCTATCTATATATTTACAATAAACACACTACATTTTTGTGACCACTTATTAATAACATGGGGGATATATACATTGACTTGAGGTTGGTTCTTAATTAAAAAGTGCGTGAGCGGAGGAGTCAGCGTAATTCTATTTTCGTTTACCATTGAAAAGCGAACGATTCCTAAGGAAAGTATCATACTTCACACCTGTATAATGTAAAAACTATATAAATGAATCAAAGCTGCATTGTGTCAAAAGTAATAGTTGGCGCTGAAAAAAACTAAATTGGCAAAAGTATATGTGCATGAAGTAATGATCCTGACAATTCATGAAGGCGTTGACGATAAATATGATGTCATTTGCTCTGGCCTCATGGGTACTGTTTTTCTGAAATTTCTATTGTATTTATAGATTTCATGACGCCCAGTTTCAGATTAAGTTATGCTAAAAATACCTTTATTTTTCAATGTTTTAAATGGAACGCTTGGTATTTTTCATTATCTGGCTGGGAACTAGAATTTGGTTTAATTTTCTTTTGCCTGGTCGAATATTGTGTTGGATCGATCTTTCACACCAATTGTTAAGAATTACTAACAATAACAGTTGGTAATATGAATAACTTAATTTTCGTTATTTCAGTTCGTAGTTAATATGGAATTAATTTGCTCTTTACTATTGAGTAACTATAAAGTGGCACAAATTAAGAAGTGAAAAATCTGACAGTTCCATGTATATCGAGTTATTTACTTTTTTGGGTTGTACATTTTTTCCATCCCTGCTCGAGCGGTGACGTCTCTTAAGTGTAATCGTCTCAGTAACTCTTTAAGAAGTTCAGCTTTATTTTAAAACCTTTAAACGGCACCGTAGATAACTCATTGGTGCCCATGGCGAGATTCAGGTATTCCGTCCTCAAATGTTCGAAAATATTGGAATACTTATTACCTATTACATATAGGTACGATTCATTTACTGTCCATAAAATAATGCTACAAAGTGGACAGAAGAGTCTAATTAATATGTTATAATTTTTTATCAGTTATTTGAATAAAACAGAACAGAAGCTTTGCCAACGGCTGTGGTCAACTAAGACAGCGCTGTTCCTGTTCCTGTGACAAATTGCAATTATTATCCGATATTTCGCCTTCGATTGCACGAGGCATCTTCAGGTATCTTTACGGCGAAAGCAATTGAAGATCGATTTTGCATAATCAAGGTCACGGTTAAGGCAAGTTCATATTTTTCTTTTATTTTGTATTATTATTATTAAATTTGTTAAGTGTATGTCTCTACCTTTAAAAATTAATCAAGGTTGCGGTCAAGATCAAGATCATAAAATTCATCGGACAGGTATACTTATCACATTTTTAAGCAGTGGGTAAAGCTAAGCTAAAACCAATAAAAAAAAAGCTGTATAATCAAGGTAATGGTGGGTAAGATCAAGCTCATCTATTGTTGTAGGACCTATATACTGGGTGGTGCAACCAAGATGGGGTGGACGATTGTTGGCAGACGGAGAGGAATTTGAAAAAAAAAATTGGGATATGATTGATAGTCAAGAACGCTGTGTTTTAAAATTATACCCATTATACAGGGTGGTCTGAAAAGTTCGTGGTGAACCAAACTTGTGTTTTTTTAAATGGGATACCCGGTATATTGTTATTTTAGTTGATTCTCCTATTCGTTGCGATCGTTTTGATATAAGGTTAGTTGGATCTAAAATTTATACCAAGGGAATGGGACGAGGTTAAAGTGGAAAAAAGGGTTATACTCCGGCCATTTTTTGAAAACAATTGAAGCAGGTATGGAAAAACCAAATATTCTATAAAATGTATTGTATCTAGGACTACAATAATCGCTTGTAAGTCGTTCAAAATTATTTACTGTTATACAGGGTGGTCAAGTTTTGCAAATTTACCTTGGATTGAATTTTTTTAAATGGAACACCCTGTATATTTTACTTTCATGTTAAAGATAACATTACTAGCTTTCAGAAAATGCCATATTTGATACCTTTCTGACCAACAGTTTTTCAGTAAATTAGCTGTGAAATCAAAATTTCTTCATTTTAACACGAATTGCTCTGAATTCACGTTGTTCAAATTGACAATTTAATATTAGGAGGCCATGATATCATCATAAATTGAACAAAAGATTGACAGTCCTGTCAAAACAGCAAAGTGTCAGAATATTGTCATCAGTAAATAAATAAATATTGTTCTTTGATGATGCGATGCCGAAATAAAAACAAGATAGAAGCTTTTGCAAGTTTATCATAGAGATTTCAAGAAACAGGAAATGTTGCTTTCAAAAAAACGCAAAAGTAATTAATAAACCAGTTACCAATGAAGATAATGCTTTGACAGTATTAATAACAGATCTTTTATTACAAAAAAAATAAATTTAATATAAATCAACAAAAACAATGTAATTAAAACTTATAAAAGATGTTTAACTAAACCACCGTTTTGCTGAAGGCACATTTCGAGTCTATCTATAAATGAAAGTTTCACTTTTCTCAAAGTCATGTCTGATATGTTGCGAAAACTGCTTATTATTCTCAACTTCATATCTTCCACTGTGGTTGGAACCTCTTTATAAACTTCTTTTTTAACATGTCCCCATAAAAAGAAATCTAGTGGCGTTAAATCGGGTGACCTCGCAGGCCACTTAACTGGTCCACCTCGCCCAATCCAATGCTCTCCTTTCCAATTATTGAGAAAATGTCTTACATGCCTATGGTAATGCGGGGGTGCTCCATCATGTTGGAACCATAAGGAATTTCTTAACATTAAAGGTAAGTCTTCGAGCAATACGGGAAACTCATTTCTCAAAAAATTTAAATAGACTTCTCCCGTTAAATGCTCTTCAAAGAAATATGGTCCTATAACATGAGAGCCAATTATACCTCCCCAAACATTAATTGACCATTTATTTTGATGGTCCACCTGACGAATCCAATGTGGATTTTCGGTTGAATAATAGTGCATATTATGTTTGTTAACCAAGCCGTTGCTTTTAAAAGTTGCTTCATCTGAAAACAGCACCCTATCTACAAAACCTGGATTATCCCAAATTGTATTTAAAAACCAAATTGAAAACTCTTGTCGTTGTAATTCAATGTGGTAGGCATGATATTTATGTTGTTTCAGAATCCGTTTAATACTAGTGCGTTCAATATCAGTAGCTCTCTCAATTTCCCTGGTACTTGTGTGTGGATTTCCTTGCACTGTTAATAACACTGTCAAAGCATTATCTTCATTGATAACTGGTTTATTAATTACTTTACGTTTCTTAAAAGCAACATTGCCTGTTTCTTGAAACCTCTCTAATAAACTTGCAAAAGCTTCAGGTCTTGGTTTTTTTTCGGCATCGGGATATCGTACCGCATAAACCCTGCTTGCTAGTAAAGGGTTTTTTTGACACTCGCCCAACATAAAAGTCATTTTTATCAACTCTGGAGTACTCAAACTCATTGTTACTTAACAATTTCTCGGCTTATCGTCAAAAAACAATGTTAATTGATGCCAATTCTCTGACACTTTGCGGTTTTGACAAGAATGTCAATCTTTCTTTTCATTTATGATTATATCATGGTCTCCTTATATTATAGGTAGTCAATTTAAGCAACGTAAATAATACTGTTTCTGTTAGAATGAGTAAATTTTGGTTTCACGGTTAATTTACTAAAAAACTGTTGGTTAGAAAGATATCAAATAGGGTATTTTCTGAAAGCTGGCGATGTTATCTTTAATATGACAGTAAAATATATGGGGTGTTCCATTTAAAAAAATTCAATCCAAGGTAAATTTGCAAAACTTGACCACCCTGTATAACAGTGAATAATTTTGAACGACTTACAAGCGATTATTGTAATCCTAGATACAATACATTTTATAGAATATTTGGTTTTTCCATCCCTGCTTCAATTGTTTTCAAAAAATGGCCGGAGTATAACCCTTTTTTCCACTTTAACCTCGTCCCATTCCCTTGGTATATATTTTAGACTCAACAAACCTCATATCAAAATGATCGTAACGAATAGGAGAATCAACTAAAATAATAATATACTGGGTGTCCCATTTAAAAAAACACAAGTTTGGTTCACCACGAACTTTTCAGACCATCCTGTATAATGGGTATAATTTTAAAACACAGCGTTCTTGACTATCAGTCATATCCCAAAAATGTTTTTTCAAATTCCTCTCCGTTTGACCACAATCGTCCACCCCATCTTGGTTGCACCACCCTGTATGTAAACATGATTTAACACAAATAGGTTAAGTGAAAGTGGATGATAATGATCAAGGTCAATGGAATTTTCCTAGATAGTAAAAAATGTTGTTACCACTATTACGAAAGAAACATTTTGTTGGATTCAAAATGAGATCATATTATTTATTAAGATTTCTCATTTAGTAGGTGTGGTTATGGATGCCGGAAAAGCTTGTAGTTAGCAAATAAGGGCAATGCAACTGGAGTCGAGGGGTGCATTCTAAACTCGACATCGATGTCTTGATCTGTTTTGACAAACAAAAGCTCCATTGAAATTCAAATCATTTGTTAACTAATTGACACAATATGCGTATGGAGATCGTCAGAGGTATTTTAGGTAAATAAATAAACATAAAGGCGCTTTTGAAAACGTTGGGTTTTTATATTAAAAAAAAATTTAGGAAAAACCACAAAGTAACTATTATGAAAAAATGAAAAAAAGGAAGATAATAGAAGTAAAAAAACTACTTTTTAATACTTAAATATACTAAACTTTAAAATACAAGGAATAAGCAATAATAACGTTTTTTGGTCTGATCTCTCGCGCAGCATATTCTTCGCGAGTAGACGCACCAAAGGCTAAAATATTTTGAAGATTTTATTATGAATGACGATATTAATTAACTTGGTCTATAAATATTGACTACAATTCACGAAAAATTGTATTGGGTCAAATTGGGGAGGTTCGATCAGGGCTTTTGGACCGTTTTTTTAAAAACTCTTTGCGAAACTCATATAGACATTGACCCCAGTACATGAAAAAAAATCTGTTTATAATTAAGTGTTATGTGAGATATAAATACACATTTTTACATTTTAAGAAAAAAGCGCACCCACTAGAGATCCGAAAAAAACAAACATCACTTTCATCACCAACGGTTCTACGAAGCGTAACAACGTTTAAAATGTTTTTGCCAAATTTATTTTTTCAGAGCCAAGTATTATCCTGGAGTTTAAATGCATAACGACATTTTTTTATATGGAGCAACTGCAGGGAAGAATCTATAACTAAAGTTTATGAAGCGTTGTATTGCTATAGCTAACTAATTATTAAGATACAGTCATTCTCTGTCTCAGGTATCTTATTATAAAGACAAATAAAAAAATGTATAAAAAAAATAAAACCTACTTCAAAAAATGCACTAAAAAGTGGAAAATAATATTTTATTATAATATTGCCTAATAAAAATATATTTATGTGCTGAGTGTTTTGATGTCTAATACTACGAGTATAATGTCTTTACTATCTATTATTTTGGCTACGACTTGATAGAGTAAAATTTCATTTTTTTACAAATTTTTTAATTTTATCCTTTTTAGACTTGTTTATACTAGTTTTTATCGTAAAAGTCAAGTTTAACTCGAGTTTAACAAATGTCCACGGGGTCCTCTGCATAATATGTAACATCAATATATAATAATACGTGTTATTATACATTGGTAACATAAATACAATGCTAAACATATTAGTGATCGCATAATATATAGTTCAATATAGTATCGTGTAAACAGTTCAAAATGGCACCTCTCCACCATTTTCAATATATTTGCTATGGGACCACTCCGGGAACATACTAAATATTCCTTTAAAAATTTCATTTAAATTGTTCAAACTATCGCGGAATAATCCATATTAAATAAAAAAAATACATAGGATCAAATTAAGAATCTCCTCCTATTCTGAAGTCTATTAAATATCAGCTTATCACATTTCTTTTAAAAATCGTATTTATTCTAATTACTTTTTGAGATATACCTACAGGAAAAACCAAAATATTGACTGTTGGGTTTAATTTTTTTTGGCCTTATTTGACCACCTAGAGAAAAACTACCTTTTCTCGTAGGCACTTTTCAAGCTCTATTGGTTGGTAAAACAAACAATTTTTTTTCAACCTTTCGATTGTTTGAAATTATCATCAACTTTATTCTTTCTTATGGGCGCCATATTGAATTTTCACACGGCTAAATAAATTTTTTTATTGTCACGTTATTACCCTAAAATGTTAAATATTTAAAAAAAAACATTTACCGAATTGGACTTATTTCGAATAAAAAAAATTACTTCATACTATTAAACACAATAGATCATTATTTCAAAACGGTATTACAAAACTTCGTTGCCGAAAACAATTTAAAAACTCAACAATTTTAATTCGTACTAAAATACTACAGAAATTTTCCAAAATGACGGCCTACCTCTTGTATACATAAATGCGCCCGTCGACTTGGACTACTGACAGCCTTAGCTATATATCTTCTTCTGAGACTCCTGAATTTTGTAATAATACTTTCCTTAAGACCTTCTGAAGTATTATACTCTTGTTATCCATATACCCGATTTTTCAAAGTGCCCCACGCGAAAGTATCCAAAATGTTATGGTCAGGGGACCTTGCTGGCCATCTCACAGGTTCTGCATTCCCTAACCACCTATGCTCAAATTTGTCGTTTAAAAAAATTACACACAGCTCTAGTGTTGTGTGGAGGGGATCCATTGTTCTGGGACCAATACCTATTATAATTAGCAAGGGGCAAGGTATCAAAGTAGTCCTCAAATTCCGATCCCAAGAATTGAAGGTACTTTTCCCCATTTAAAATTCCATCAAAAAAATGAGGTCCAATTTCTATTAATCATACCAAAATTTGTAAAGGAGCTTTCGTCAGTCCAAATAACGGTTTTTAAGAATTCGGGAAAATCGTCAATTTTATTTGCCAACCAATTTAATATTCCAACCTTCTCTCTGGACCCCCTGGGTGTAATTTTTGCGAAATGTGAATTTTATAAGATTTCAAGCCCCTTTTTCTAAAAAGCCTCCAAACGAGTTTGTAGCACATTGAGTTGTGAAGTAACTTGACGAGTCGATTTTGATGGATTCGCTGTATCTAAAACCAAAATATCGAGTAAAACACGTATTATTCTCAAGCATAATTTTAATTCGATAATGCGCGGTGTAATTTCCATAAAAAATACCAAATAATTCTAGCATTAACTCTGTGACTAGATTATTTCTAGCCTTTTCTTCCATTCTACTTTCATTTTTTTTTCTTGGTTTTAGCAAAGAAAATTAGATTCAGTCAAATTTTCATCCAATGTTTTAAAAAATGTTCTATCCGTTTGCCGTTTTTCCTGATACATTTGTTGTGTTTTTATACTGTTTCTATTAAATTTATAATAAAGTTTCAACACGTCTCGTTTTTCTTCGTTTGAAAACATCACTATTACGAAAAATGTGTAGCAAGTAATCTCATTTGACAAGTAATGTTGTTTGTTATCAGCCCTGTGCCTTGAAAATCAAAGCCATCTTTAGAAAAATGGTTTTTTTCCAAATATTTAACATTTTAGTGTAATAATGTGAGGGTTCTGATATATCGTTAGAATCACAATAAAAAAAAATCTATTGAAAATCCAATATGGCGCTTATAAGAAAAAAATAAAGTTGATGATTTCAAACAATCGAAAAGTCGAAACAAATTTTTTGTTTTTCCAAACGATAAAGCTTGCCTAAAAAGGTGCCTGCGAGAAAGTATTTTTAGTCTTTCTCTAGCTAGTCAAATAAAGCCAAAAAAAAATTAAAACCAAAAGTCAATATTTTGGTTTTTATATATGTATGTTTTCTGTATATCTCAAAAAGTTATCAAGATAGATCCGATTTTTAAAAGACATGTTATTGAGCTTTTCAAAACGCAAGTTTGCCCCAATTTAACCATCATTTTCGAATCTGTTAGGGTTTCCGAAATTGCAATCATGGGGGTCGAATTTGAGTATATATATATATATATATATATATATATATATATATATATATATATATATAGATATATATATATATATATATATATATATATATATATATATATATATATATATATATATATATATATATATATATATATATATATATATATATATATATATATATATATATATATATATATATATATATATATATATATATATATATATATATATATATATATATATATATATATATATATATATATATATATATATATATATATATATATATATATATATATATATATATATATATATATATATATATATATATATATATATATATATATATATATATATATATATATATATATATATATATATATATATATATATATATATATATATATATATATATATATATATATATATATATATATATATATATATATATATATATATATATATATATATATATATATATATATATATATATATATATATATATATATATATATATATATATATATATATATATATATTATATATATATATATATATATATATATATATATATATATATATATATATATATATATATATATATATATATATATATATATATATATATATATATATATATATATATATATATATATATATATATATATATATATATATATATATATATATATATATATATATATATATATATATATATATATATATATATATATATATATATATATATATATATATATATATATATATATATATATATATATATATATATATATATATATATATATATATATATATATATATATATATATATATATATATATATATATATATATATATATATATATATATATATATATATATATATATATATATATATATATATATATTCGAGATCGTGTTGCATAAATATATGGCTGCGCACACCTCGGGGCCCCGTAAACCAACAGTTGGGCCACAATTCATTATTCATTCGTCACTATTCCTAATAAAAGAAAATATTCATAACAAGGGAAGTTCCGGATAAAGGAAATGTACCGATTTTTTTGTTTATATAAAATTGGTATTATAAATCTTAATGAATGTATCGAATCTCTTGATTCTTGGCACAAAACAGTGTGTCAGTGAGTGAAATGTAAAGCGGCGGAGGAGGGAACTAAGGGGAAAAAGGAGTATTATAAAAATAGCGTATTTCATGTAGTTTTCGGAGTCATTAATCGCACCAAGTTCAATTTTACTAATGATTTTAATTTTTGACAGTGCGTGTTGATAATTTATAGAAATAGAACTAAAAAGGATGTAGGTAAAAAAATGTAAAAAATAACATTGACTTAAAAAAAAAGTCGGCGTCAAACTAATAAAGGTAGTAGTAGTACACTATTTACATAAATATTTGTTTCTGATTAAGTAATTAAGATTGAATTTGACGTAAACTTTATGACTTCAACTTCAGGATGGAATAGAATTTGTTTTTTTATGCATTCCTTTTAGTTTATTAAATATTTAGTTGTTGAAGTGTGTTTTAATATGTCAAAAATTGTTTATTTTTATGGCAATGAAATAAATATTGTGTTGATAAAATTTTGATACTCAAAAGCAGGGGAGCCCCACTACCAAAAATGTATCTTAAGTCCGTCTCTGAGCAACTGCGAGATGGTGGTAATATTTTCTTTAAGGATTATTCGCTTTTCAATACTGTATAAAAATATAACTACGCCTACAAACTTTATAATAAAAACCGTTGCTCGAGCCAAAAAAATGTGAGTATCACGCCTACACGTCTGATTCTGATACTATGCTGTGCAAATTGAAATCGTGGTAATTCATAGAGTTCTATTGCTCGTGTCTATACAAATATTTGGTCAGTGTAGTGTTATGTAAAAAGAAAATTATTACTAAAGAATGGAGAGCAGCATATGAAGAAGTCTTATTTAATTTTTATGTTATAGCTTCGGACGTTTTCACTGCAGTTTTACTGCACAATTATACAGGATGTTTCATAATTCGACTTAAGCATTAAAAGCGAATTTTGTTATCATAAAAATTGGAAAAGTCCCTATAGACAGAGAAAGCAAACGGCTTTTTTTGGAAAAAAAAACTTTTAAATTCTGAAAATATATTGTTTATTGTGTTTATTCAGTATGTCCCGGGGTAGACGACCAGAAAAAAATATAATGGGAGAGGAAATGGCTATTGCACTGAAGATATTACGTGTTCAATTAAAAGATATAGTAATCCAACTCCGCCAAGGGAGAATGATGAGGAGCCACCATTAAATAATGTTGTTCTTGCCTATATAAATGGCATTACAGACAAGATAGGACGATTACTTTGGCGGTCCAATATACGTCCAATCTTCAATACACATAAGAAGATTGGACAATGATTGCGATCCCCGAAAGATATATATCTTTTTAAACACAAGGAGCAGTGGCGGCTCGTGGTCAACTTTTCGGGGGGTCAATAAATATAAACCACAAAGAGTCATGTGAAAAAATCAGACACACGAAACTATAAAATGCCTTTGTTACTTCACAACCGCTTGTCCAGCACATAAATCGTACATATTTCTACGAAAATAACGATTTACTTCTTTGTTTTTGTACTTGTTTGCTAAATTTTAAATTTCGGCAAAGGTCGACTACTGATCTTAATTTAGAGTCGTTTCTTAAAGTTCAGCTCGCCAATATAATTGAAAACGGATTATAAAGTCTTAATAGTCTAAAACACCGTGGCTACCTTGCTTTAAAAGATTAATTCAAACAACAAAATCAACAAACAAAATGTAAAATCTATAAAAATACGCAATCGTAACCACAACCTATCACACGATCCACATTACACACATCAACTGACAAAAATATTTAAGTTTCCTCGTCGCGGTTGTTAACCCAAACTTTGCCAACGTAAGCTGTATCTTACCTATGCGCTCTTATGCGAATTTGATCGGGAACACTCGGGAAAAACTCGCCTCCGTCGAGCAACGAGGTCAACGCGAGTCGCCAGCCGTGATCGATTACAAATGAAACGAATCCTCTCCGGAGATAGCGGTGTGAGGATGGATAGTGTGTCGCGGATTTAAGAGAACGGTCAACGAGTTTATACGCTTAGAATAAATAGAGGGAATTTCCAAATTAAAAAAAAAATTGAAAACATATAAATTATGTATTATTTTATTTATTTGTTTCTGTTTGGAAATATTTATTTGGGGGTCATTGACCATTTGACCTAATGGAGGAGCCGCCACTGAGAAGGAGTATATAAAATCCCTTGCTCCTGTGGAGAAGTGTATGTGGGAGAAACAGGGCGCTCAATATCAACTAGACTAAATGAACGATGTATAAAAAAGTAACAAATTGTTCAGTCTGCTGCAGCTGAACACCAACATAACACTAGCCATATAATAAATGTAAAGGAAACCAAGGTTCTAGCAATTTATAAATGAAAGATTAGAGCATTTATTGAAATTTTTAAACATACAAAAAATTTAAATAGAGATACGGGTTACGGTCTACATCACACGTGGAAACCGATCTTAACAACAACAAGGCTAGTTTAATCTCGATAATATTTTGTATTTTTGTGAATTATGTGCAACTGTATGATAAAATAGTATGTTTTAACGAGCAGAAGCTTCTGACTTTTTCCCAAAAATTATGTTTTTATTCGTTTTGTCTCTGTTCACAGACATACGTATGTCATAAAAATTTAAGTTTTTGCTTAAAATGTTCAGATTGGTACATAATATAGTTACTCTAAATTTTTTGTTTAGATACATATTGGCACACTCATAGACAATAGACATTATCGTAATACGAACTCAATAAAATGTAGTAATTTTGTAACGATTGTTACTGCTATGGCTAAATAAAAACAGCTCATGATTAACTGATTGTTCAGTATATAAAAAACCTAGAATCTCTAGAACAAAACCTCTCACAAGAAGAGAGTTATGATGAAAGCAACAATAAACTTTGAAGCTGAAAATTAACAATTTACCCTTTTTTTGAATATTGTTTTTTGCACTTTCTTTTGTATTTCTAAGGTTACCTAGTATTAATTAATAAAATATATTTTGTTACCTGTTTTGAGTTATGAAAACCAGGTTTTTCATTTTACAAATTTTAATTTGAGACCCAATACTTGTTTAAAACTGTACGAAATATTGTGTGTTTAGTATAAAATTAGTCTGTTGGGTATCAAAAGGATATGAAAATCCAGAAAATCTATTCCTATCATCTTTTTAATGAAAGAACATCACTCTAATATAATAATACTTTAATGAATATATCAAAATACTAATAACAAACAAAGCATAATTAAGAAAAGTACTTAAGTTGAACTATAATAATAGATTTTATAACAGGTTTTTTTTTGTATTCAACATATTTTCACTTTGGAGTTAAAATAATGTCTAAACCAAAAAAAAAGCTTAAAATGAGTTAAAAATAGGTCAAAAGCCCATAAAAGTCTTAAGCTTAGACTACATTAATAGATAAACCAATCATCATGCTTGTTACTATTCGGCAGAAATTTAAATCTATGTATTACGAATATTCTATTTCCCATATTGCCCCCATACGAAGATTTGATCATTTGGCCGAATCTCCCCTTTTATTTCCCTTGCGTAGTTGCGCACCCTCGCTTCCGCTTTTGTACACGAATGCCCGTCGTGGGGTAGGGCGCGGACGGAGCCCTTGTTTGGCTCTGGCACTGACCTGGGGCTTTGATTACTACAAAATAGGTCTATACTTTCCTGAAATCAATAGGGACACATAATACGCTTTGCGAATAGCTAGGTCTATTTAGACACAGCGCAGACCGACACAGTTCAGTATCACTGTTATCGTGGTTTTCGAGAATTCTAGGCTAATTGAATTTTTTATGGCTCCCTCGTGATTTAAAAAAAGAGGACGTTGAATAAGTTTAAATCACAAAAATTTTTGGACACAAAATTCTTACATAAAAAACATTAATATTAAAAAACCCTTTTTTCGTTTTACCAAATAGTAGTCTGCTTTGATTTTTCATGTATTCTGAATAATTGCATTAAAACTTGAACAATACTTGCACTATCGTAGAAAAAATAGTATGTAATACACTTGTTTCCTACTTGTATTACAATATACTATTCTGGTGCTTAAATAATTCATTAAAAAGTATACTCTTAAAATCTAAAATCTTCTTAGACTACGCCTAATTTGACAGTTATAGGTTTAAAATGACATGAACAACATTAGTTTTCGTAAATGTGACATTACAAAAGAAGAGAGTTATGATGAAAGCAACAATAAACTTTGAAGCTGAAAATTAACAATTTACCCTTTTTTTGAATATTGTTTTTTGCACTTTCTTTTGTATTTCTAAGGTTACCTAGTATTAATTAATAAAATATATTTTGTTACCTGTTTTGAGTTATGAAAACCAGGTTTTTCATTTTACAAATTTTAATTTGAGACCCAATACTTGTTTAAAACTGTACGAAATATTGTGTGTTTAGTATAAAATTAGTCTGTTGGGTATCAAAAGGATATGAAAATCCAGAAAATCTATTCCTATCATCTTTTTAATGAAAGAACATCACTCTAATATAATAATACTTTAATGAATATATCAAAATACTAATAACAAACAAAGCATAATTAAGAAAAGTACTTAAGTTGAACTATAATAATAGATTTTATAACAGGTTTTTTTTGTATTCAACATATTTTCACTTTGGAGTTAAAATAATGTCTAAACCAAAAAAAAAGCTTAAAATGAGTTAAAAATAGGTCAAAAGCCCATAAAAGTCTTAAGCTTAGACTACATTAATAGATAAACCAATCATCATGCTTGTTACTATTCGGCAGAAATTTAAATCTATGTATTACGAATATTCTATTTCCCATATTGCCCCCATACGAAGATTTGATCATTTGGCCGAATCTCCCCTTTTATTTCCCTTGCGTAGTTGCGCACCCTCGCTTCCGCTTTTGTACACGAATGCCCGTCGTGGGGTAGGGCGCGGACGGAGCCCTTGTTTGGCTCTGGCACTGACCTGGGGCTTTGATTACTACAAAATAGGTCTATACTTTCCTGAAATCAATAGGGACACATAATACGCTTTGCGAATAGCTAGGTCTATTTAGACACAGCGCAGACCGACACAGTTCAGTATCACTGTTATCGTGGTTTTCGAGAATTCTAGGCTAATTGAATTTTTTATGGCTCCCTCGTGATTTAAAAAAAAGAGGACGTTGAATAAGTTTAAATCACAAAAATTTTTGGACACAAAATTCTTACATAAAAAACATTAATATTAAAAAACCCTTTTTTCGTTTTACCAAATAGTAGTCTGCTTTGATTTTTCATGTATTCTGAATAATTGCATTAAAACTTGAACAATACTTGCACTATCGTAGAAAAAATAGTATGTAATACACTTGTTTCCTACTTGTATTACAATATACTATTCTGGTGCTTAAATAATTCATTAAAAAGTATACTCTTAAAATCTAAAATCTTCTTAGACTACGCCTAATTTGACAGTTATAGGTTTAAAATGACATGAACAACATTAGTTTTCGTAAATGTGACATTACAAAATGACAGTGACACATAACTGGTCAACTAACAGTTTAAATAGCCATGACAATTAGACCTAGTCTAACTCTTAAACCTCTTTAGTGAGTACGGGGTTCAAATTTAGTTTTTTAAAAATAATATTGTTGGGATGTCTTCTCTGGCGCCTCTGGCATTGTTTGTCCCTCAATTCGCAATTACACGTTGACACGTTGGTTGCTGTTGGCAGGAGGATTAACATGCCCTCTATGGTTTAATTAACCCCTTAAAAAGTCTATTGGAGAGAGGTCCGGTGAGCGTGGAGGCCAGGTGATGTCATTAAATTTGGAGATAAATTTCCCTGGAGACATTACCCGTGGCTCTTGCCATTAAAATATATGCAATAGATGAGACAAAATCATTTTATCGGAAATGATCTTCAAGGAAGCAGAATTCTTCATATTTCTTCTTCCTCTTCTTTCTTAAATCATAAAACCGTTAAATTTAGTCTTTAGTACTTAGATTTTCTAAGAAATAGGAAATAAATAAAGCTCAACATTGGTTTACGTTTACGTTACCACTAATATAACCATATTAAGAGGAATATTGACCTCTTGATCGTTAACATTGTCTCGTATAAGCATATCGAATATGTCCTCAGGTATAGTTGTGTAGATGAATGAAATACTAGCGTCTATTTTAAGCGTTAATTGATGGTGAAAGGTCAGAACCAATGTACGTAACTCGGAGATTTTCGTCTCTTTTCCATTTAGTTTGTATAACGGTTTATTCATCAACTACCTCTGCATGTTTTGTCTGTTTAGCCTACATAATGTTCAGAAAACGGTTGGTATTACGAAACGGATTATTGGTCCAGCGCAGCGTGGGCTTTATGTGTCCTTCACCAAAAATAATTCTAGCCGTCTTTTCAGTAGAATGCATATAACCTATTTTTAGCTATTTAAAAATAAAGTCGGTTCACCTATTTAATAATGTAGCGGTATTACAGCTGTTGAATCTTAGCGGTATGTAGTTGTAATGGAATGAGTAATAATTATAGTAAAATGACGATATTGCTGACTAAGTAAATCTTAAGTAAACGCATTACATCGTGTGTGACAAGCTGCAAATCAACAGCAGGCGGTTATCTGGCTTATATAGTAAATGCCTTACTATTAAGTGGAGAGATCTGCTTCTTACGTCAATAAGTATAATCGACACAGGACCGCATTTAAGAAAAAAAATTCGATTAGTTTTCGTGAATATATGTCTAAAGGACTATAATACATATTTCTACTTTTGAAATAGATGGTGATTTTACTAGTCTAATTTTGACTTTGTTTTGAGTGGAAACCACGAGTACTATCCATCATGTTCTTTTTAAATATAGTGTATTTAAAATTTATGTACAGAGGTTCCCTTACTTACTTACCCATGTATTTTTTTAAATCTTTTTTGAGTAGGCTGTCGAATTTATACATTAATACATATAGTCAATAATTAAAAATGATTAGTAAAATTGATTCCCATGGTATTAAAAAACCTCGAAACCCATATGAAATCACGTTAAAAAATGACTCTCCCAGGTTTTTACAGATCTTCACGTTTTTTGGTCCATAGATGCCAAAAAACATATTTTCTCAATTCCATCGGTCTGTCTGTATGCGGCATAGCTCTAAAAGTACTTATTCACTCGGCTTCAAATTTTTTTCACAAAGCAAGGGTCGTTAGGGTGTGAAATGGTTATGGTTAATTGGTAAAAATCCAATAGGGCGGAACAATATGGCGGCCTTGTGAAATGTAAAAAAAAAACATTACTAAAAAGCTGCTCCAATTCATCTAAAATTTTGCAAAAATCAGGTATTAGATAGAAATCAACTGGTAAAATGTTGGTGCGAAACCAAGAGGTCGAAACAAAATGGCGGTTTAATAAAATATAAAAAAAAATCAGCCTGAAAAAGTTCACTTATTAGATTGATTTCAAATTTTGTGCAAGAATTAAGCGTGATATAGAGATAAACTGGTAATTGAAGATGGCGGTCGAATAAAATGTTTGTTGTCGTGAAAAGAAATCCTCTCCAAGGTTTTACATAGCTTCAAGTTTTAGCGTTTCTAGATGCCCAGGAAACATATTGGTATGAATCCAAAATGGCGCCCTAATAAAATATTGAAAAAAACTGTTTACTAGATTAATTTCAAATTTTGTGTGATATAAAGGTAAACTAGTAAGATTGTGGTACGAATTCAAAATGACGAAAGAAAATGGAGACCAAATAAAATGTTTGAAAAATCAACGTAAAGAAAATTACCCTTTTTAATATTTTCACAAAACTGCTCACTAAAAAAAAGCTTATGCCTTTAGTATGAAACTTGTGTCTTTAGTAATTTATGTTCGGGTTAAAACGCGGGTTTGTGTGTCAGCTCTGCTTGTTTGTAAATGTGGTTCATAATTTGGCAATGGATGCTGTCTTATTCAACTCAAGAAGTCAACCAGAACTTAACCAACTGCTCCAAACGTTACCGTCCTCAGGCCAGCAGATAATAATAAAATGTAATAACTCTGATACTTTAAATTATATTTAAAATATAATTATATAATAAATTATAATAAAAAAGTTATTAGCATTAATTAAAAACACCATATTATGTGCATGACGCCACAACTATTAATAAAATATTTAAACTCATCTTTCATAAACTTAAATACTATGTTAATTATGTATTTTCGTCATACCACTTTTTATCTCTTTATATACACTTAAGATGAATAAGATGGCAACGTTCTGCTATGCTTGCTGCACTTCTTAGCCTATTTACTCGAAGACTCGGCGAAATCCGACGGTATTGTTGTTTGGATTTGGGTTTAATCGTTGCTGAACAGTTATATTCACAGATTCCAATGATGGTATATGAAAGAAGACAATTTTAAAAGCTAGAATGTTGATAATAGCCTTACTAAAAATCCCTAAAATACAATGTGAAAGGCAAATGACTACAACTAATTTTACAAGTAATCATACAGGTAATTTGGAGCAAAACAATTTAATATAAAGGGGTCAACACCATGTATGGGAATTCTTTTCGCTATATCGATAGTTATTGATATATCGATAAGCATCCAATAATACCGATAGGTGTATCTGATAACTGTCGTTACTTATTAAATTATTAAACGGGTTACATATTTATGAAGGCTAAGCCTTTTTTGTTCGCTGATTTATTTGAAAGGAAGTTACCCTAATTAGGAATGAGTCCCAAAACTGCCTTTGTCGCAATTATCGATAAGTTGCAACTACTATCTAAAATTTATCTATAGACGAGTTGCTATCGCCTATCGATAGATTAACATTACGATTGTACGCGCGAATAATTATAATTCATTTACCTAGCTTGAATCTAGTATTTTTTTTAAATTAAGAAAACCAATTCTTTTGTATAAATAAAAATTAGTATGAACTTTTTGTAATTTTGCACCGCAAACAACAAACTAACGCAAATGTTTTTAAAGGAAGTATTGAAAATGGATATCATCTGCAAAGACGAAACAAGTTTTTACAAACTGCTTGGTAAATATCTGGAGTGTTTTGTACCTGTCCACTGTGGCAAAAATCCGATTGCGTAGATCTTTTTCTTTATATGAACCAAAAAATAAAAAATTTATGAAATTAGTTTAGTTGGAATTACGTTTCCTGTTTCTCGAACGCCTTGATACTGACACAAATATATTATCGTTTGATAGTCTTCCGTCTGGAAATCTTCCTAGATACATTTTTGCAGCTAAATGTGAGTGTTGGCACGCTCCCCTCTAAATAATTATTTTCATGAACATAAATAGGTAATTACATTAACTCAAATAGGAACAAATAAAATAGCACTTTAGATATAATAGGATAATGGACTGGGCTTTGCGACGCTTCATTGACTAAATCTTGGCAGTGCGAGAGAGATGAAGCTCATTAGGGCGGAAATCCCATTAGTTGTGAGAGACATGGCGTTAATAAAGATAAAGAAATTTATCTCTCTGACAACTAGTGGGATTTCCGCCTTCATTAGCTCCATCTCCCTCTCGCTTTGGCGTCTAGGTAAAGCATTGCGCATATTCTGTGATGTGGTCAGTCGATATAACTTATTATGTCAATGAATAGCACAAGTAGATACAAATAAAAAAGAAATTTAGAGAAGATCAATAGTAGTGGCTGGTTACAATTTAAACAATATTTGTTCAAATTTTGCGACTTTTTAAACCAAAACCTCAATTATTGTATAATAAAATGTATAATATATTTGGAATTTGTACAAATTATAACAATATAAGTACAATATTTACCAAGTTTTGATCTAACGTGTTAAAATATGTGTAGTCATTTTCCATTCAACCTGTTTCGCAATATTTCTAATTTAACGGTATCGAATCAATATAGGAAAGCACAAAAAGTCATTGTACAACTCTTAACGAATCTAAAGTTAAATTGGCGTAGAAGGACGCGTTGAACAGTATTAACGAAGATTGTTGGAGGAAATTGCTCCTAATATCAGCGGGATAATTTTAGATTGGCGAAATTCAGGGCACGAAGTTGATTGTATGTTAATCCTATGAGTCAGAAACGGCGATCACTTTTAGTTTTACTAAAATGTTTTACCTATAAAATGGTTATTTGGTTTTGAAATGAAAAGGTTCCTAAAATTTAAAAAACTTTTTTAAAAATATATATCTTTCTTATATTGATAAGAAATATTTTTTAAGCTTTTGTTTATGGTGTTATATGCGTCATATGTCACTTCACCGTTTTTATGTACATAAATACATATTTACATTAACATAAGTAGGTACAAATAAAATAGTTATTTTGCTCAATAATGGTAGGTTCTTAATATTAGCAATTTAGAGAAAAACAAATGTAGGGGCAGGCCGGATTCATTTCCTGTTACTAATGAGAATTTTATAATATTAACTTTACATTATTATAGGAAGTCATGGGGAACACCAAGGACTTTTGACTTACGCTGACTCTTTACTATCCCCCTTCTATTATTTTTACTTCCCTCGTAAAAGGGAAGAACTGTATTCGTGAGAAAAAAATCACCTTCTGAGGATGTTACACATCTTCACCTTTAAGGCTCCCTGTCTGTCTCTTCGCGATTAAAAGCTGCTTATGATAGACTTCAAATTTTGGACAAAAAATAATGCTCATGTGGGGATGACCTGGTAATACTTAGTAAAAATCCCGTAGCGCGAAACAAAATGGTGTCCTAGTATATTAAAAAAATTTACTAAAATACTTCCAATCCAATTTCCCTAAAATTTTGCACAAAAATCAAGTATTACGTAAAAATCAACTAGTAAAATTTTGGTATGATTTCAAGATTGCGAAACAAAATGTCGGCTATATAAAATATTTAAAAAACCAGCCTGAGATTGATTTTAAATTTTATGCAAGAATTAAGGGTGACAGAGATGAACTGGTAAAATTGTGGTATGAATAGCGGAACAAAATATTGGCGAAATAAAATGTTCGTAATCGTGAAAAAATCACCCTCCCAGGTTAAACATATCTTAACGTTTAAGTGTTCCTAGATGAAAACAAATATGTTTTCTCTTAGGTTTTCTCAATTTCCTCGACCTGTCTGTCGGTCTGTCTGTCAGTTCGTGGCATAGCTAAAAAACTACGATTGACTTTACATTTTGGTCAAAAATTAAATATGTAGATGATCTGATAATATTTTAGAAAATGTTTTTTAATATTCTACCGTCGCGTCTCGATTCTATGCTTTTACCATCAGGAAAAAAATATTATGCGGTGGACCATTTGTTAAACCTGATTTTTACAATAAAACTCGTATAGATAAAGGTAAAAAGGATGAAATAATTGAATTTTAAGCTACCTTCAAAATTTTACTTCGTAAAGTCGGCGCTAAACTTGTTCTTAATTAGTTAATCACAAAAATATAATCATGTATTCAGTCAATATGGTATTCCATTTTGTAGGTAAAAAGTTGAGGTTACCGCGACATGTGCTACTTTTTCGTAAAACTAAAGATGCCGTTAACAAAATATTTATAGCCATTTTAGTTTTTAAGATACAGGGCTAAATTGAAAATGTTTGGATTCTCAGGCACCCCTCGTATCTAAACGATCAGATAACTTATCGAAAATGTGAAAACTGTTTCTTACATAACTTTTCCCGTAGAACTCAATTCCGGAATTAGTATACAGGGTCAGGTCAAAAAGTTAACGAACCCTACTTTATTTTTTTAAATGGAACACCCTGAATATTTATAGACTATAAAATGTGTCTTTTTTTACCTCTTCAAATATATATATATATATATATATATATATATATATATATATATATATATATATATAATAGTATGCACTTTTTCTCAGAAATACGCAAATAAATGACAATTTTCTGAAATAAAATGCATAATTTAATAGTAGGCTGTGGCTATTGTTTATGACAACAAACAAAAATAAATGTCAAATATTTGTCTCATCTCATCGGTTTTTGGGCAGCGTATGAAAATTATGAAAAATATTATGCTGGTATGTTTATTTATATAATGAAAATTCTGAAGCTTCGGAATTATATTTCCAAAGGTAAGTAAGCTATTATGGCTATGAAAATCTGTATTATCATTATAAGTTTTTGCTTGTTAGATATCCAAAAAGACGGCAACCATTTTTTGAGATATTTGCTCGTTTAAAAGCAAATTTAGTTAAGCACGGATCATTTGTTCACCCGCGTGTTAAAATATACAAAAAAAGAGAACAGGGAAAGAAAAGAGATAGATGTTTTTTGGCATACATAGAAGCAACACCCTCGTCCTCATGTAGAAAAATTGAGAAGGAAATTGGTGTGCCAAAAACTGACGGTCAGAGGATCTTGAAGAAATATAAGTATCATCCATACAAATTTAATATAGTGCAACATTTGCGTCCTGGCGATGCCGAGCGCCGGGCACTGTTTTGCAACAAATCAATGCTAACGATTTATTTGGCAGACTTGTTATCTGGTTTATTTCAAGTGCGGGAATTTTTAATCGTCACAATACCAGGAACTGGCATAGTGATAAACCAGCGTTTAATGTTTAAAAGGGCACAACAAGGACGCTTTGGAGTTGGTGTCATGTTTTATTTTGGGCAGACATATAGTTTATAGCATTTTTGAATCAGGACGTAGATACCTAGAAATCCTTAAGGAAGTTATTCCAGAACTGCTCGAAAATATTCCATTAACCCAATATAATTCTGTTTACCTACAGCAAGATGGTGCCCCAAGTCACAACTCTAGACTCTTAAGGGAAAATGGATAGGTACCAACGGACCTGTCAGATGGCCTCCACGATCTCCAGATCTCTCAATTTTAGATTTTTTTATGGGGCTATATACAAAATGAACTATATAAAACACGATATGACGGCATAGCAGAACTGCGAATGAGATGTGCCAATTTTACATTAGAGAAAATGCTCGTCAATTTAAACATCACCTTTAAAAATTTGTTTTTTCTTTTTTTTTTTAATATTCTTATATTGTTGCTTTATGCTATAAAACTGTTTTTACAAACTTACTGTTATTAAAAAACTCTATAGGTATTTTATATAAAAAGATACTTATATGCAAGGCATCCAATTCTTCGTTAGCAATATGTAACTTTCAATTGTTTATTATTGTTATTCATGACCTACTATTAAATTATGCCTTTAATTTCAGAAAATTTTCATTTATGTGCGTGTTTCTGAGAAAAAGAGCATACTATTATATATTTTTGAAAAGGCAAAAAAAAGACAAATTTTACAAATATACAGGGTGTTCCATATAAAAAAGTAAATATGGGTCCGATAACTTTTTGACCTGACCCTGTATACTAATTCCAAAGAAGAAACAGTTTTCACATTTTCGGTAAGTTATCTGATAGTTGACACACGAGGGGTGCCTGAAAATGCAACATTTTCAATTTAGCCCTTTATCTTAAAAACTAAAAGGGCTATGATACTTTTGTTGATGGCATCTTTAGTGTTACGAAAAAGTAGCACACTGTCGCGAAAACCGTAACTTTTTGTCTATAAAAATAATGGAGATACTTTGGGTTGAGAAACATTATCTAAAGTATTCAATCTCATAGCAATTTATAACAGTTTTTTAAATGGCTTATGAAATGTAGGTCTCAATGCACCAGTCATAAAAAAAATAAAATGGGTAGTGTGATTTATTTAGGAAATAACTAAATTGTGTGGTGTTTTCTTTTACCGTTTGTCGTTAGATATGTGTAAAGACGTCACGCTTTGTAATTTTATACACATTTTTTTCACTGTGCTTGCGGTTTTCCTGTCGTATCACGAATGTAATGCGAGTTGCACAACTCTCCTGAATCTAAGAAAAGTAAATGAATTCTTTATGTATAAAGTTACGCTTTTATGCGGAACAGATACCTGGCCTTGATTTTATAGCATGTTATGCTTCAGTTGCAAGTTTAGATGCCGCGACAAGCACTGACATTAAATACCTTAATTTATAAATTAAGTATTCTTTTACCGAATTTATTCTTGCAAGTATTCAAAGTAATTGTATTACTGGAACAAACGGGATCCAAAATTTAATTGTGATTTTCGTTATTAGAAATGAAATATTTCGAGTCTTGGTTACAATATTCCGGGTGTCAACGAATCTATTGGATAGACCACTTTTATATTATTTGATGTATCAAAACGAAATTTCGTATAGGTAAATCGTACATAAAGAGGAAAGTTTTCGCATATTTTTCACTTTCCGGTTTCTCCGATTTTTTAAATGGAACACTATATTTTTACATTTTTGGATTCCTGAGACAATTCTCAATCAGAATGTGAAATTTTAAAAACTTTTTACGCCTACTTTTTTAAAGCCATTTTTAAAATTGCATCTAGGTGGCCATGACCGGACGCTAACTAATCTAAGGACCGGAAATGATGACAGAATAATACAATCGCCAAGTTTTAGTGATTAGTCTGATAGCTAGGAACAAGAGAAGTTGATAAAATGAAATTTTTGTGTCTAACTCTTTTTTTTTCAAATGGCGACCCTTTTTAAACAAGCATTTTTTGAAAAGAGAATTTGTTTGCAAATCTGCGGTACTAACTTTTTTGCGATTGGATTCAAAATAAGCTCAAAAATTAAATATTACTAAGAAAAATACTCGATAACCAATTATTTACTTTTATCAAGTGGGCCATGGATATCCATACTGGATATTAAGTAGGATTTTTAATTGTGACAGTTGGTTGATCAAAATTACTTACGTTGGATTTATCTATGCGTCATGTCACGTAAAGTCTGCTCAGCCTATCTCTGTTGATGAAAAGAATACACGCCTATGCGCCTAAAGCTCGGAACAGGATTTTTTATACAGTGTTCTGCTGTCCCTCTTCAGATATCGTCAACCAATTTGGGCGTACAAATCTGTATCTTTGGCGAACAAATAGTTCAGAGTATTAAATAAAAATATAACTTCAATAACGCTGTAAATATAAAAGCAGAATATTCGTGTTCGCAGTAGTTGTTCAAAGTGCATTTCTCCTTGTTCACGACACATTTCCGCTAGTTCAATTGCTTCTCTAAACACGTTGTGTAGCATTTGAGGCGTAATACTTCTAAATACACGTACAATCCTTTCTTCTAAAATTTCAAGAGTGGCTGGGGCTGTTACATAGACTCTTTCTTTAACATATCCTCAAATAAAGAAATCGAGAAGAGTGAGATCCGTTGAACGGGCGGGTCACCGTATTGGGCCACTGGTTACAATAACTTTATTATTAAAATGTTCCATTAAATAAGTAAGAACTTCTCTGGTATTGTGAGACGGTGCTCCATCTTGCTGGAAGTAAATTCGGCGTAAAACTTCTAAAGGTAGATCATTAAGATGTTGCTCAATTTAATTTTGGAGAAAGCCTAAATACCTGTTAATTGGCCTTGAAATAAAATTGGTCGAATTATTCTGTTACCAACGACACCAGCCCAGACATTGACACCAAACCTTTCTTGAAAATTTCCTACTCTCATTTCATGTTGATTTTGTTGGGCACAGTAACGAGTGTTTTGCTTGTTAAACATACCACTATTAGTAAATCTGGATTCGTCAGAAAATAAGATAAAGTTGATAAAACTTGGGTCAATTTTGGAGCAACCAATCACAAAACAATACCCGTCTAACGCCACCGTCAGGATACAAATGTTGTAAGTAAAAGCTCGATATCCGTGTTTCTTTAGTATTTTTTCTAGCTGATTCATGAGTACCCAGTTCGTGAATAATTTTTCTTAAAGAAACAGCTTTATCACCTTCAACCATAGCAAGAACGTTAATCTCCATTTCTTCATTTATAATAAATCTGCCTTCCGCCGCTTGATTTCCTTCTTGATGCCTAAAACGATTCTCGAGATATGGAAAATACTAATGGACTGGATGTTGCCGGCAGGGTTCGAAGGATATATATCAATGGATATATATCGTGATATATATCGTGATATATATCGTGATATATATCATGATATTTATACATTGATATATATCCGATATTTTCAAAAAAAATTAATTTCTCCGGAAAATGGTCCCACAGCCTGACGCCGACGCCTCAGCTGTTAACTGCATTAACTACGAACAGCAAGAGTGAACGGCGGCGCTACATTCGATTCGGTATCGATCGCTTACCGGGGAATCCCCGTTATCAGGGAATCTCTGTAACCGGGAAATCACCGCGGTTTTGTTGTTTTGTATATGTAGGTGAAATTCCCAGGGCCAGTTGTTTGTTTCCTAGCTCCACTTATTCTACTTTTTTGTTTTATTATTGAATCAGTGTAGTGGTGTTTAGTGATTTTGATTGTACTTATTTAATATTAATTATCAGCAAAAAAATATGCCAAAACCAAAGCATCGGGTTTGGCGATATTTTGAATGTATATCCAAGAAGGCCAACAGTACTGGAAAATGGGTAAAATGTAGATGTAGTTCAAAAGAAATGCAGGGTATACCGTCACGAATGGAAAAACATATTATGTTACACAAACAAAATGCTTCAGCTGACACACAAGAGCCTGTTCTTGAAGTCTTCGCTTCAACTAGTTCCAGTTCTACTAGTTTTGGAATTGCTTCTACTTCTTCTAGTTCTAGTTTTACTACAAAGCAGGGGTCAAGAACTTCAGGTAGGTAATTAAAAAATAGAATACAACCTGTTTACTCGTATAGATAAATGAACAGTCACTTTCAAAATCGAAGAGATGCCAGGGTTATAAATTCTTTTAAAATGTGTCGTTTCTTATGTTAATTTGTATGTGTTACTGTACAGGGTCATCCAAATAAAAGGAAAGGTCCATTTTTTCCATTTTCCTTTTATTTAGTTAGAGTAAAAATCAAAATAGCCATTTTACGTAATTTTTTCCGTAGAACACAAAAATGCTAACCAAAAAAACAATTAAAATTAAAACAGAAGAAATATGACATAAACTTTGCTTTTTTAAAAGGAACATACTAATTTTTACTTCATATTTCAAAACTTTATAATTTTGAAGGTTTATTTTTTTTTAGTAATTTCATTACAAATAATTTAATTTTTTTAAAATATTTATTTTTTATACTAATAATAATATCAGAGGTGACAACGTACGACAGGTTATTGCAGGTATAAATAAAAATTAAAATACTTTTTAAAAAATTAAATACTTTTTAAAAAATTAAAATATTTTTTATCAATGTAGTAAAAAGAAAATAATTGTTTTAAACATTTAAAATTAGAAAGTTTTGAAATATGAAGTAAAAAGTAGTATTTCCATTTAAAAAAAGCAAAGTTTATGCCATATTTCTTGTGTTTTAATTTTAATTATTTTTTGGTTGTCATTTTCGTATTCTACGGAAAAAATTACGTAAAATGACTATTTTAATTCTTACTCTAAATAAAAAGAAAATGGAAAAAATGTACCTTTACCTTTTATTTGGATGACGCTGTACCTATACCTATACCTAGTTTTATTTTCAGAGTATTCGGATTCAGAGGGTCCAATTTCCCAGCCTATCAAAAAGAAGCAGCACTCCTTAACGATGGCAAAAAATGCGGATGTAATTGCCACATCAGAATCATACTCTAAAGAACTCAACCTTCAAATAGGAAGATTTTTCTTTGTAACAAATACACCGTTTTTGCATGCCAATCACATTGAATTTAAGAAAATGATAAATGCACTAAGACCTGGATATAATGGCCCCTCTCCATATCAGATTGGAGGGCCGATTTTAAACGAAGTGTATGAGAAACTTTTAAAAGAGTGTAGAGATAACTTAAAGGGGCAAATAGTATGCATGTCACTGGACGGGTGGAGTAATGTGCGCAATGAGCCACTGGTATGTTGCAGCATCGTAAATCAAAATGGTGAGTCATTTTTGGTTGACACCGCAGAAACGAGAACAGAGTCATACACTGCAGAGTATCTAAAGAAAACAGCACTTGAGGCAATAAAGAAAACTGAAAGTCAATTCCACGTGAAAGTAAGGAGTTTTGTAACAGACAACACAGGAAATGTCAAGAAGATGCGTTTAGAATTAGAGAAAGAAGCTGATATTATACAATATGGCTGTTCAGCACATATCTTAAACTTACTCGCCAAAGACCTGGAAATACCCGGGGCCACATCAAATATTCTTCATGTCATTAAATACTTTCGGAATAAACATGTACCATCTGCATTGTACAATCAAGCCGGAGGAAAAAAATTGGTTATGCAATTGGAAATACGATGGAGCACAATGAATAATGCACTGAAGTCTTTTTTAGAAAACAGGGGTGTTATGGTTCAGTTATGTCAGGACCATAAAGACATAATAGAAAGTGACATCATTAAAATTGTTAACTTCATTAAATGCGAATGACCTGATTGCCCGACTGGATCCAATCGCTATAGCTCTGGATAGAGTTCAACGGGATCACACGACCATATCAATATGTGTAGAGGTTTGGCATAAATTAGAAATGGATTTGTCTGAACAACCACTTAAACCAGTAAAGACATGTTTCATGAAAAGAAAAAATATGACCAATGCATTATCTGGCAAATATTATGGATCATCGGTTCTTGGGGCGGCATCTTACGTCCACTCAAAAAGGACAAGTGAGTTTTTAAATAACATCAACAGTTCTTTTGTTCCCTTTGTAATGTCTCTCATGGCAAAAGAAAATCCATTTCCAAAATACTTTTTTGGAGATCACTTTAGACTTACTTCTCCAATAACGTGGTCGGAAATCGGACTCAGATTGGCCTGATAAAGAAGCATTTTTAGATTTATGTAAACAGTTGCACACTGCAGTGGCGTCCACAGCTGGAATTGAACGAACCTTTTCATTGTTTGGTTTGGTTCAGTCTGATTTACGAAATCGTTTGGGAAATGAAAAAGCCAGTAACCTGAGCATCCTGAAACTGACTCTAACAATAAGTTTGTAAACGTCATCGAGGATTCATCAGATGAGGATCTGCCACTGGCCACACTTTTAGAATGATTGTCAGTGTTTATATTTATTTTTAAAATATTTTCAATTGTTCCTTGTTTTTTTTTTAATGAAATGTAATGTTTATGTTGTGTTCCTGTATTTTTTTATGTAGAATATGGTTTTGTGTTCCTTTGTATTAATGTGTTTGTATAAAATACATCATTTTCTTGTGTTTAATAACTTATTTTTCCTTTAGACAAATTGGATATATATCGGATATATATCGGATATGTATCCGATATATATCATATGAAATGATATTTTCAAATATATCGTGATATTTTCGAACCCTGGTTGCCGGCCGGGGTATCTCTGAGCATACAACTCAGCATTCCTTGAATTTTTATGACATTCTCCAAATATTAATAACATATCGACTTTTTCGCTTTTAGTATACATTATTTTGACTTTTGAAAACAAAAATAATACTGAAACTCAAGAAAAATAAGGAAATTTTATGTCTACTCAGAAAGAATAGGTAAGTGTCACTGTCAAAACAAAAAATCCTACTTAATATTCAGCGTGGCACACTTGATAAAAGTAAATAATTGAGTATTTTTCTTAGTAATATTTAATTTTTGAGCTTATTTTTAATCCAATCGCAAAAATGTTAATACGGTTAGATTCGCAAAAAAATCCTCTTGTCAAAAAGTGCTTGTCTAAAAAGTGTGTGTGAAAAATGTGTGAGAAAAATAATAATAATAATAATTTTTTATTCTTTGATTAGCTACCAGTTTTAAGGCAAGCTGTTTAGATTTTACAGTATCTCAAAATCTTAAAATTTTAATTTTCATTCATATAAAAAATTGAATTTTGGATTTGAATTTGCGTCCTAATAAATGTTTACAAATATTCGTAGAATCAAAAGATGTTTTATTGTTATAATATATGAGGGTAGGGTTGCCAACTTTTTGTACGGGAAATAAAGTATTTTAAGGTCGGAGATTTAAAACAAACAGTATTTTAGAAAAATAAACAGTATTTTATTTTTTTGAACGAAAATGACGAAAATAGATGACTACAAAAAGGTTATTATCACTCGATGAATGAGTATTAATGCTCTTAAGCTGCTGTGACTATAGGGACGTCTTGATGGCTCCCTTTGTGTAAATGGCAACAAGGGTCCATAGTAAATTGGCTGAGGCTAAAAGGATTCACAGAAATAAGTATATATGTCCACATATTCCCAAAAATTGCAAATGCTCTCAACTACATGTTTAGGATGATTGGCTAGACAAGACAGATTAATTGGACCAGTTTGTATATCCCGTTGTAGGGAATTGTATAAGAGAGAGAAGGCCTAAAAATATAGGCGACAATGGAAATGGATATGAATGTAGTGAACCCGGCTCTCCACATTCGCAATCTTCGCTATCAACGATTTCGAGTCTATGGAGATGAATCGGCACTGTGTAGTGATCGCTTCTGATTCTGCAGATAGTAACAATTTCCTTTCTTGCTGTTCTTTTGATAATGTGAACTGGGTTTAATATACGGTGTTTATGCAATTTCTCCGTAGAGCCTTCTCTTGGTGAGACAGATCTGTTTCCATCTTTCCTTCCACTTCTCAACGAAGCGTTGTTTGTATCAACGGATACTTTTTCTGTAATCCATTTAAATATTCGTAATAAATTTGAGAAGTCTTCCCAAATTGGCCAATTTATCTGCTTTTTTGTTTCCTACTATTTTCGTGTGTCTTTCTAAAGTCCCCGTTTCTCATTTGATCCATGTTTGTCTTAATTGCGATGGTAATGTGATCATTGGTGGGCTTAGAACTGCTCTTGTCTTGTCCAATGCAGTCCTGCTGTCTGACAATATTACTAAATTGGTCAATCTAAAATTCTCTATTAGTTTAAAAGCAGTAGAGATGGCATAAATCTTAGCAGAGCAGATTGACAAAAATTCTGGAAGTCTATTTGAAATATGCCAATTCTCACTGTTCGGTCATCTCCCTTGGATGCATCAGTGAAGACGAAGGCTTCGTCTGGAAATCTTGCCCTGGATTCATATAAAAAGGAAACTGAATTGTCAGCATTCGACGAATGTCTCGGAATAAGAAGATCTCGGCTATATAATGTTGCCAAAATAAGTTGTTTTTTAGAGCTTTTTTTTGGCAAGCTATTTGGCATTGACAGTTTCGTTCTGCAATGAAATTTGTACGTTTACTTTTTATACAGGTTTTATGGCTGCGGATACCAGCGATCATAAAAACAGTATTTTGCATATTTTTTTTAGTAGAACAGTAAACAGTATTAAGAAGCGAAATAAAGTATAATACTGTTTTTAACAGCATGGTTGGCAACTCTATATAAGGGTGCTCTATTTAAAATAATCAAGTTGCATTCTATACCGCAATTCAATTTGTCCTGTTGTTAACCACATCCGTCGATATCCTGTTGACCGAATTACTCCGGTGTCACATTGTTAATGTACTAGTGTTGTTAAAAATTAAACAAGTAACGTCATATCTACCGATGCCTGGAACTTTCTATAGTATGGTGATTACATTGTTATAAAAAAATAAAAAACAATAATCTTTTAACAAGTTTGTGAAATTGATTCTCGCACCATTACATCTAAGTTCAAGCTGGAAGATTGTCAGAAACGACAGGACCAAAAAAGAATTTGAGGATTAAGTTACCTAATTATTTTTCTTTAAAAATATTTTTTGGCGATTTTATTCAGGTTCAGCCCTGGTTTATTTTATTAAATTCAAGATTTGGAAACGGCTGTGAATAAGATGTAAATATATCTCTGACAAATAAAGGATTTATTTCTTTAAAAGGAATCCGGAGGACTAAGTATATTCCCAAAAGGGCTCATTTGATTTTGACGTGTCGATAGTGTTTTTGTTCAGGAGTCAAGAATTAGAACATATAAAAAGCGAATTACCATAAATATAAACCTCACGTACTTCTACTGTAAATAAATTAGTTTCTTATTGATTTATATTCTAAAGTTTTTTTTTTAATTTCCAGACATTTACGGCATGGTGTAACAGTCATTTAAGAAAGGCCGGTACCGGTATCGAGAACATCGACGAGGACTTTAGGAACGGTTTGAAACTGATGCTCCTGCTTGAGGTTATTTCGGGCGAGACCCTGCCCAGACCAGACAGAGGCAAAATGCGCTTCCACAAAATCGCAAACGTCAACAAGGCCTTGGATTTCATTGCTAGCAAAGGAGTGAAGCTTGTATCTATTGGTGCAGAAGGTACGAACTTTTCATGTTTAAAATATTGAACACTTCATAAGTTAGGGCCCAAAGCAATTTACAATTTTGATCTAGTTCAAAAAGAAATAAAAGTTTGCAGTGTACAAAGTGCACGTTAGCCTATTTTTATTTCTCTAATATTAAGCTGAAATAAATAATATTAATATTTCTCAATTAAAAAAACACAAATAAATATAATTAATTTTACAGATCTTAAACCTCCGTATTAGTAGTTGCTGTACTAATTGAGTTATCAAGAGCCGATGCCCATTATATTGCCTTGAAATTCCCATTCAGTAAAGCTCAATGTCCTAATATTCTTCCTTCAAAACTCACCGCAATAGCCTTCAATTTATTGCAGTATTCCACAATTCACTGCCATTTTACCGATTTTTTAAAATTTATTTTTGTATTATTTTTTTTTTAAATAATTACTATTTGTTTTTTAAAACTTTATTTACATAAACGTACTTATCTTATTTGTTATTTTCCTCCATACAAAGAAGGTTTTGTTCCAGTAAATAAAATTTTCCCGAACATTTAAACAATTTATTAGGCCGCCATTTTGTTTTGCCATATAGGATTCGCAACTAGAATTTTATCAGTTTCACTTTGTTTTTATACAGAATTTCAATTCAATTGGATAAGCAGTTTTTTATTACTGAATGTTTAAACAATTCAGTAGTTGATCATTTTGTTCCGCCATAATAGGTTTACGCCAAAGCAGTTTATCCCTACATCGTACTTGATATTTGTGCAAAATTTGAATTTCATTCGATAAGTGGTTTCCTAATAATGAATTTTTAAATAGTTGTGAGGCTGCCATATTTTTCTGCCATATTAGATTTTTACAAAAGTATTACTTTTTCATCCCGTATGATCCTTGATTTTTGGGCCAAATTTAAAGTCAATCGGATAAGTAATTTTTTAGATATGCCACATACAGACAGAACTACATATGGAAATGGGACATGTATTTTGGGGATCTAGGGACCCTAATACGCAAAGATCTGCAAAAATCTCGAAAAAAGATATATATATATATATATATATATATATATAATATATATATATATATATATATATATATATATATATATATATATATATATATATATATATATATATATATATATATATATATATATATATATATATATATATATATATATATATATATATATATATATATATATATATATATATATATATATATATATATAAAAATATTACTTTAATATTTTTTAGAGTGTAGATAGTGATTTTTTTATAGTAGTTATATATATTTTCCCTCAAAACAGCTCATAGAAATCAACATTGATTTAAAAATAACATTTTAATTAAAAGCAGTGATTTTATGTATTAACAACTTTTAGAAAATATAGTTCAAAAATGGTCTAATATCTGATTATCAGATACATGTTTTTAAAATATAGTTTATACTGGGCCCATAGTTAAAATAAACAACTTATGACAAGTCACGTGGTCCTACTATTTTAACATGTATATATCTCGGTCTATATAGAACCATTTTTGTCTAAAACATAGTAGGACTCTTTTGGATTCAAAATGTTATTGCTGTTTAGGTAGCAACCTACCTAAACATATTTTTTTATATTTCTTATGTCCCATGTTAGGTCTTCCTACCGGACAGGTAAATACTGGTTAATGCATCTGATATCATCTATTTTAAACATTAACTCTAAGGCTAGGAATTAATATATTTCAAAAATTGTGGGGTAAATAACAACTTCATATTATGCAACTTAATTCATGAAAATTACATTTTGTCAAATGCTTTGCCAGAACCTCTATACATCGTTGCAACCTATATTTGAAATTTTGCATAACTCGTTTTCCACAACATTCCTGCTTTTAAGATCTCGAATTGTATGTGGGTTTCTTACGTAAACCGTTTGCTTGAGATATCCCCCAATTCCATGCTGAATGGCACGAGCTAGCAGGACTCAGACAGTCTAAGGTCTTCATATCAGGCCCTTATAGCCTTTCTGAGTCTAATAGACTTCTAAATCTAAACAGAGGTCTACTTAGAACCATTATTGGGGTCCTAACTGGACACTGGCTAGTGAAATATTACCTGCATAAGATTGGACTCGACAACGATCCATACTGCAGGTTTTGTGCTGAGGTAGATGAAACTACCGGGCATCTAGTCTGTCGATGTGACGCTTTAGTCAACGTCAGACTGCTTTGCTTGGGTGACATCTATGTGGAACCCGAGCTTGTGGGACGTGCGCGATCTGATTCTTCCCTTTCTAGAAAGGAATAGCACAATGGGCCTCAGTGAGCCTAAGTGCTGCCTTTGTCGGGTTCCCCATCTATGTCTATGTCTATGAGGTATCCCCACAGAAAGAAACTAGGGAGCCGCCAAATCAGGAGAATTAGACTGCCATGTAAATGTAATTCTGGTCTTAAAAATGTCTCTAACTATCTCTAATTATTTTCTTCGAAAAATTATGAACAATTAGTTAATGAACTCTTAGATGCCTATATAAAGCGCTTGGTGCCAGAATGTCATTAAAAATTCACTTCCTCCATTCCCATCTGTCATTTTTAGTGTTCTAAGTTAATATTTTTCTCGTTTGCTTTTCTTTTAGATGTATGGTATGTTTAATACGCGAAAACTGTAAGCATAGTCAATAAACAGGGTTAAGAATTTTCTAAAATCATTTTTTCTATAGATATTAACTATCGTAACATTCGATATCGTTCTACAACTCTAGCAAGAAAACCCTACGTGCTACAACTTTCTATTTGTCATTTTCCTAATTGGATAGGTCCGTTCTATTAGATTATGCTATTCTGATTTGTGTTACAATAAAAAAATTTTTTTTTTGTCGGCCAGAATTGGAAAACGCTGCAATTTCCAATTCCAGTCATTCGGGAACATCGTTCAACCAATTTTTTGTACAGTAAAATTAGGGTAATCGTGTTTTATGCAATCATGTACATTTAAAATAATTTTTTCACTCATTGATAGTGGAGAATTATTAGAACATCTTTCCGTTGGAGTGAATGTTGCCATTTTATTAATGTTTAATATTCTTATAATACTTTTAACAGTAGGGCGCAACAGCAAATACTAACATGTTTAAAACACATTTAAGAAGTATTTATAATCTGTGTTTTATTACCTGCCTATTATGTATACATTGAGTAATAAATGTAATCTATAAAGTAATAAAACCTCATTAGGAATGCAAAAGGACAGTGGAAAAAAGAACAGAGATTTTAAAGCATCTTTATTATTATTTCTATAAACAAACTTACTACTTAACTACTACTAGGCTTATGTACTACTCCGAAATTTAGCCTAACTGGACGGAATTCCCCATTTTATTACCCTATACCTTTCTGAAATAGAGGATAACATCCCCTTTAATATCGAAATATCGAATCCATGATGGTTTCCTGTGTCCGGAATTTCTTTGCGTTTGCACAACTGATTGACTCAAAATAAACTCTTTTCCTACAAAAACACGTTGATTAATTGAAAACTTATCCATCATTATATAAACTGCAACTATTGACGCACACAAGTGTGTCAGCTGAACTGTCAATGGCAAAATATTGTTTCCATAGCCCCCTACTCAAAATAGATGATGCCAGATGACTAACCCATTATTATGAATTAGTACCATTTTGTTGTCTGTGATTCACTATGATCAACTATAATTTCATATTTTAAATCCTTAATTGATAGATTGTTAGTTATCACGACGAAAGGTTCAACGTTATAACCTCGATCATAACATAGTAAATTCAACACCCCAAATTTATGGTACAAATCTTCGGACATTTCAAGGTTCCAAGGTATGAATAGTTTTCTTAATTCTTATCAGATTAAACTGATTTTTTTGGCGATGCATTTATAGGTATTGTGTCTTTGTAGCACATGCCTATACTAATATCTTTATCATAAAGTTATGTAAAAACATTTACTTGGCAGCCAAGTAATGTTATAGTTTGTTGATATTTGCCAAATCACCGTGATGCCAAGCGATTTTTGTCAAATTGAAATAACTTTGCCACTACATTAATTACGAATATCTGTTGCAACAAAA
The DNA here is from genome assembly GCA_030620095.1 of Kuschelorhynchus macadamiae. NCBI lineage: Eukaryota > Metazoa > Arthropoda > Insecta > Coleoptera > Curculionidae > Kuschelorhynchus > Kuschelorhynchus macadamiae. The sequence continues at coordinate 92,540 of JAUTXW010001663.1, read as the reverse complement.
TGGTCAGTCAGAGTGTGTGATTCATTATACCGTTAGGTTGGAAACAAAAACATTTTTATTCGATTACTGAAAAATATTTTTTAACAATTGTTCGCACTTTTGAATCACGTTTGTTTATGTATTGACTGCTCTCAAAAGAATCGATTGCCTGAAAATAATTTACTTGTGACATACATACGTGTGGGAAACTTTGGCCGTCGTTTTGGTGTAAATAATCATTTTACGATTTACCTGGAACATGCAAAATTATATTATTAGCCTGTAAATGTGAATTTTCTAGACATTTATTTTATGCTTTTTGAATTCTTTGCTTGGTTTTTGATACTTTATGAAGTAAAATACTATACATACGGTGTCGTAAATTGCATCAATTTAAATATCTTTGAGTGCTTTTGGTAAAAACTTATTAACAAGTATTTGTACAGAAGCCCTTTGGATCCCTTGACTTCTTTTCACGATGCATAGACTTGACGATATGTTCTTGCGCGTGCACCGCTGTGACGTCACGTGGGAATGTTGATTGGTATTAGGCAATTACTAAAAAGTCGGTAAATTTCTTTTACCCTGAACTTCCCTTGTGCTTTTGCTAGGAACAGTGAAGTTTCGCTTAATTTAGTTCAGTACTTGGCCATTACTGTCTCTTCATACATTTTTATTTGGACTCCTACCAGTTTATACCTATGCCACACTTGATTCTTGCACATAATTTACAATAAATTCAATAAATAGTTTTTACAGTGTCACACACCGGCCATTTTGTTACACCATTTTGAATTCGTACTACTTTATCCCTATATCACATTAAATTTTTTTGCAAAACTTAAAATCAATTGAATAAGATCTTTTTTACGTTAATTTTTTTTTAACTTTATTTGTCTACCATCTTGAATCTGTACCAGAACTTTACCAGTTTATCCTTCATCACACTTAACGTTTGTACAATTAAAAAGAATACTCAAATCACCGAAATTAAAGAACCTTTTAACCTTTTTTTGGGTTTGATTTCCTACTATCTCCACTAGCATAGTCATTGCTACATATGTAGCTGGTGTGAATGTTGTACATTTATTGCAGTATTGCTTAGTATTGCTCATACTTTGTCTGTTTTGCCTAGCCTTGCTTTCTGTTATTTTTAAAATAACATAAAATCAATTTACTCATCTTAGAACTATAAACATTGAATTTTTACGCTTAAAAATTAAAGATAAAATAAAATAGAAACGTCACATAGATCAGCTAAAATGGTCTATATATGCGTCCTCCTTTTGAAATGTGCTGGTATTTTAGAAAATTTTACTAAAATAAAGTCTAAGGGGATTAAATAATAAAGTTAATAAAGCTTTATTGAATACATTTCAACACATTATTCGTTATATAAATTGTAACCAAAGAAATCTGAATAATTTTAAGAAATAAGGTTTCGCAATTTATATTGAAGTGGTTTGATCGAGGTTTATAAATAAAATATTTAAGCTTAGTGCAACCTCTAATTAATTATTTATTTAAATTAGGAAATCATGTTCCTGGGTTTAGCTAAATTGAAATTAGTTTCTGAGGATTCACCTGCGATTTGCTCATGATATCTTAAGGAATCTTCACTCTACGAGATCAAAACACTGAGTAGGTGGTCAGGTACTTATTTATACCCGACCTGTGCTCACTGACTTGTAGATGTGGCACATAGCCCGTGTCTCTAAAGAAAATTTCGGGGTACTTGATGGATGATTGTGAAGTGGCACATTTGGAAGTCTAATAACTTTGCAACGAAAAATGATAAAATAAACTATGTCTTGTTAGATAGAAAAACTCAAGTTTTTTTCCAATGGAACATTTCCGGTCCTTAGATCAGTCTGCGTCCGGTCATGGTCACCTAGATGCAATTTTAAAAATGGCTATAAAAAATCAAGTAGGCGTAAAAAGTTTTTAAAGTGCCATTTAAAAAATCGGTGAAACCGGAAGTTACCGGAAAGTGAAAAATATGCGAAAACTCTCTTCTTTATGTACCATTTACCTATACCAAGTTTCGTTTTGATACATCAAATACTTTAAAAGTTTTGGCCTATCTAATATATTCATTGACACCCGGTGTATCTTTCATATTTCTTAAGTCTAATAGACAGACACAAACAATGCAATTTAACCTTTATATAGGAAAAGGAATGTTATAAACTCCTATATATATATATATATATATATATATATATATATATATATATATATATATATATATATATATATATATATATATATATATATATATGGATTGGACGTGGGGGACCAGTAAATTGGCCTGCAAGATCGCCAGACTTAACTCCCTTTGATTTTTTTCTTGTAGGGTTTTGTCAAAGAAAAAGTCATGGTGACTGCTCCAACTACAGCCGAAGACATGAGAGAAAGGATTACGCGTGCAGTTCGTGAAATCACCCCAGATATGTTATTCAGAGTGCGGAATTCTTATTCTTAATCATGTACCTAATATCAGTTTTTTTCTTCTGTTGATTTTCTTTTTAATTTTGTTGAATTTAGCGTAGTGACATTGACATTGACATCAAATTATTCATTGATTATAACGTAGTTTTTTTCTGGAGATTACGAATCTGGAAAAAAAAACTGCACCTTTCCATTTAACATTTAAAAGTTACCCCCTACCCCTAAACAGTGGAAAGGGCTTACTTTCTCCGTCAAAAATGTCCCCTAACGACCCATTGCATCTCTAGAAATTTCATTTATTTTCAATCAGCCGTTTTCTCAATCTTACCGCCCAAAGTTCAGAAGCATTGCGATAGTTTTTTCTACATTCTCCAAGAATTAATAACATGTGAACTTGGCAGTCGAATTCATTCATTTTAAGGATAGGTAGTTAAAATCTCAACTAAGATTATTAAATACGAAAAAAAATAACACAGCTAAATAATAAACGAACAGAACTTAAAAAAAACAATAAACGAACACAGTGAACACTTATTTTAACAAGACGCTTAAACTAAAGACTTTAAACTCGAAGATAACTTAAGAAAATTACTGGCAATATCATAACATGTCAAGTCGTTCGTTGTCATGATAACTGCAATAGTGGGGCTGGTGAATCATCGCTGCAGTACCGCAGAGCTCCCAAAAAGTCAGGAAAAAAATAATTAACTACATAATCTAACCAAAATACCGTATTTTTTTTACTCAGTTGACATGGTAGTTCTCGGAGGATGTAGAAAAAACGACGACAATGCTTCTGATCAAAATGGTTGTCATTTCGAACACCTATTATAATAAAATCATGTACCTAATATCAGTTTTTTCTTCTGTTGAATTTCTTTTTCATTTTTGACATTAAATTATTCATTGATTAAAACGTAGTTTTTTTCTGGAGATTACGAATCTGGAAAGAAAACTGCATCTTTCCATTAAACATTTAAACGTTACCCCCCACCCCTAAAAAGTGATGACTGCTCCAACTACAGCCGAAGTGAGAGAAAGGATTACGCGTGTAGTTCATGAAATCACCCCAGATATGTTATTCAGAGTGCGGAATTCTTTTCGAAAGAGAGTTGATAAATGTTTAGAACAAAATGGCCGTCATTGAACATCTGATAAAATAAAATCATGTACCTAAATCAGTTTTTTCTTCTGTGGGTTTTCTTTTTAATTTTGTTGAATTTAGCGTAGTGACATTGACATTGACACTAAATTATTCATTGATTATAACGTAGTTTTTTCTGGAGATTACGAATCTGGAAAAAAACTGCAACTTTCCATTTAAAATTTAAAAGTTACCCCCCACCCCTAAATAGTGGAAAGGGATAAAACATTACTTACTCCGTCAAAAAATGTCCCCCAACGACCCATTGCATCCCTAGAAATTTCATTTATTTTCAATCAGCCGTTTTCTCAATATCGCTTTGTAACACTTTAAAAGGACCACCCTGTATATCTTTTGGTGACATTCTGCATTGCTCAGTCTTTTATATGTACTAAGGAATGTTGGATCTCCTCAGAATTATTGCGATTTTATCAGTGGTATCCTGTATAAAGGTAAAACTGCACTACTTGATGATTGAAGATCAAATACTGGCTGGATTCTACAATTATTATAATACCTACTCGAACGCCTGATATCTTCATTGCCATATCCGTTTGATTTTACAGCTTCAGTCAGTTTTTCTGTTTCCTTCGGAATCTATTCTATCTATCTATCTATCTATCTATTCCTATGTGTCGGTTTGCTGTAAACAGAATGACCTGTGGTGTCGTTCTCTTTTTTTTGTACTAACACGTCAAGGAAGGGAATTTCACCATCTGACCCAGTTTCCATAGTGAATTTTATATTAAAATGTAATGTAAATGTAATGTAAGTTTTCCTCTCATGTGACCATATTACAAAATTTTCATCAACATATCTAACCCAACATTAAGGAAATAAAGAAGCAGAACTTGAAAGATTCCATGCCGATGTTCGCTACCACAGGAAATCGTGGTGCTTATTCAGAATTTTGATCTTGTGCAGTGGAGATCCCTGAATACAGTACGTGCGAAACGTTCGACAGAAATATAAATTTGACACGGTTTATACCCAATAACCATGATTTCTTAATTGACTCCAGCCGTTAAAGCTTTCTTATATTTATTTGAATATTTTTTTTGCAGAAATCGTCGATGGAAACCTCAAAATGACACTAGGTATGATTTGGACTATCATTTTGCGGTTCGCCATCCAAGATATTTCAGTAGAAGAAATGACAGCCAAAGAAGGTCTCCTACTGTGGTGTCAAAGAAAAACAGCTCCTTACAAAAATGTCAACGTTCAAAATTTCCACCTGTCATTCAAGGTAAGAGCCAAGTTTTTTTTAATGCCCGGTTTTTGTTTTGGTCACCTGAATTTGCAAATATATTTGGCACATTGCATTTGGCCACTTTTCGCACATTTTTTATTTTACATTCAATTTTAATTGTCAAAATAGTTTTAATTTTTAGTTATAATGTGTATTAGTGACAGGCAAAGCTTATTTGTATTCTCTACAGGTATGTAGCAAATTGTTTAGAAAATGTAGTAGATCCCAGTAGAAACTTAAGTTTGGGTACTAAAAGCCGTTTTTTTCGTTGTGAAAGTTTATTGTAAATACTTCATCAAAATAAATATCTATATAAAAATAATTTGAACCTATTTTACTCAATTGAAACAATAAGGCAAATAAATCTCTTGATTTCCCCGCGTTCTCGTGGAAATTTGTGATCGGAATGACATCTAAAAAGAGAAAAGAAAATAAATTATTGTCAATTAATTTCAAGACTAAAATAATTCTCAACCACATTTTTTCCAGTTATTCTTTAAGAAGTTGAATTTTAGTTACTCTCAAAAGCCCTGAAATGAGAAAAATGATGCTAAACCTAAATCTCGTACAATTCATTGTAAGAGCAAGCCAAGTCAATATATACCATAATTTATTAAACTCCACAAAACCATAGTATTCCGACATAAAGAACCAACTGGTCGCGGTCGTGACAATATGGTCCTGTGTCAGTTTGTGTTCGGATGCAAAATACCGTTTAAAGTTATTAAATCGGACAATTTTGTGATACTTTTGCAACGGTCATGGTGACATAGTATTAACTAAAACTAATTTTACGGGTGGAAAAGAGGTGAATTGTAAAAAAATTTTCGGAAATGCAAGTGATATCAAAAAGTTGGGTTCTCTGGTAAAATTCTGGTGATACAAATTAAACAATGCCAAAAACATAAACGTTCAAATTTTTTGGGAATTGGTACAAAAACACCAATCTTTTTCTTTTCCAGTTTCTTTTCAAATTGGTCGATTCTTCATTCAAAACCGCTTTACTACAGAAAATCTAAAAAATGCTGATTTATATTATTTTTCGTCTCCTAATCATTTTTATTCTTTATTTAAATAAAGTATAATTTTTTTGATAGTTATACATTTGAAATTTTCTTTTTTTTTTCATAACGAAAATGTCTTGTTTTGTAGATTATAGCAGTAGTTTTCACTTTTAATGCTATGTTTCATTCTCTGGTTTTCATTGTGACTATTGAAGATTGACTTTTGCTAAACCTAATCTGAGTTCGTGGAGATAAAAATGTGCAAATAATTATTTGGGCTTTTATGACGGTTTTTTGGTCCGACCGAAGGTGATTTTTTTGGCTGAAGCTAAAGCCGATACCTAATCTCGGCTTTCCTTACGCGTTCTGTCGAAGGCCGAAGCCGATGGAATTCTATCTTATTTTGATATTAATATCTGAACTAGCAATTCTTCACATATTTGTGGTTTTAACTTTTAATACGATAAGCAGAATTTATTTGAGCTTGCGTTTCTTAATACAGTGGAAAAACTGACAAGTAAAATTACTCGAGATTATTAATTATACTAATAAAAACTCCTAATTTTTCTAATTTATCGAGTTAGCCGTTACTTGATGAAAATTCATTATCACTAGTCTAATAAATGAACAAACTATTTTTGTTTAGTAATTTGCACTAATATATTTCAGTTTGACAGCTGTTAGAAACAAATCACAATTTTAACTAGTCTAATAAATGAACAAACTATTTTTGTTTAAAATCTTATATTTCATTCAGCTAATAAAAGTTAACAAGTTAAATTATTCAGCTAATAAAAGTTACAAGTTAAATTACTTCGAAAGAAATTAATAAGAGAAAAAATCCGTAATATTTTATAGAACGGTCAAATGGACTTGAAACAGTTGCCCATTGTTGAAGCTTTAAGAAGTAGACACTTTATTCTTACTTACTTATTATTGTTAAACATTTTAGGACCGATCTTGATTTGGTTTTTGAAAGAGACACAGGGTGTCGAAATAGCTGTCAAACTGGAACAATATAGTGGAAATTACTCAACAAAAATAGTGTGTTTGTCCTAATTTTTTTATTTTAACATACGTAAAACAAAACAAGTTTTTCTTTGATACAGTACAAAAAAAGACACTAGCATTATAGTTTCTAGTCAACATCTGTGGCGGCTCGTGGTAAACTTTTCAGAGGGGTCAATACATATAAACCACAAAGAGTCGTGTGAAAAAATCAGACACACGAAACAGTAAAATGCCTTTGTTACTTCGCAACCGAATATCCAGGCACATAAATCGTACATATTTCTACGAAAATAACGATTTATATCTTTGTTTTTGTCTTTATTTGTTTGCCGAATTTTAAATTTCGGTAATGGTCGACTACTGGTCTCAAATTCGAGTCTTTTCTCAAAGTTCAGCTCGCCAAAATAATTGAAAACGGATTATAAAATCTTAATATTCTAAAACACTGTGGCTACCTCTCTTTAAAACATTAATTTAAACCACAAAATCAACAAACCAAATGTAAAGTCTTCAAAATAAAATCTATAAACATACGCAATCGTAAACCTAACCTATCACAAGCACCACATTAAACACATCAACTGACAAAAATATTTAGGTTTCCTCGGCGCGGGTGTTGACCCAAACTTTGCCAACGTAAGCCGTATTACCTATTCACCCCTATCCGAATTTGATCGGGAACACTCGGGAAAAACTCGCTTCCGTTTATAACCACGAGGTCAACGCGGCCGCCAGCCGTGATCGATTCCGAATGAATCGAAACCTCTCCGGAGTTCGCGGTACGAGGCACCGATAGTGTGTCGCGGAATTAAGAGAACGGTCAACGAGTTTATACGCTTAGAATAATAGAGAGAATTTCCAAATTTAAAAAAATTGAAAAAATATAAATTATGTATTATTTTATTTATTTGTTTCTATTTGGAAATATTTATTGGGGGGTCATTGACCATTTGACTTAATGGAGGAGCCGCCACTGGTAAACATAAAACAATAAACGCAAATCATGATCAATAAACTACATGTATATATATAATAGTAATAAAATAGAGATCAGAAAAGTGGGTAACTAAAAATTAAAATTTAAAAGTTTTATATTAGAAAACGTTTGTCTTCTAGTCTAGTTGAGAAACTCAAAGTTGGCCGTTTTTAAGTATACATAAAGGCTAGATTTTCGTTATAATGAAATATATCTACATGTTATCTTAAAGAAAAATTTCGGACGAAGCCGATTATTTGCCGAACATAGAAATCAAAGCCGATTAATCGGTCGGACTCTTTACAAATTAGATTTCTTGTTGTTAGCTTATTTGTTGAATTAATTACGTTTATATATTTTAAATAAAGTTTAAACTAAATAAAAAACGGCTTTTAATATGTTACATAAAAATGTAGAAAATTAGTTACCTACGCGTAGAATATATCTTTTTATATTTTTTTCCTCTACCCACCCTGGTGGTTATGCTAGTAATTCAAGCTATGCTTCTTAGGAAAGTGTGGATATATTTTAAATAAAAATATTAAAAAAGTATGTCAGTGTTTCAAACGAAACTAGGAATAATGTATTTCTTTCCAAGCTTTGATAATCAAGAGAAAATTGTGTCCGGGATTCCCGTGCATATTTTCGAAAAATCATGACTATAATGAGTATAATGAGTATTTTATTTTTAGGATGGTTTAGCCTTCTGCGCCTTGATTCACAGACATCGACCAGATCTTATCGACTATAGTAAACTAAGCAAAGATAATCCCCTTGAAAACCTCAACACTGCCTTCGACGTAGCTGAAAAATATTTGGACATTCCAAGGATGTTAGATCCTGACGGTAAGTCTGCCTATACAACATGTTTTTTGAATTTAATCTTTAAGAGTTCATTTACAGAATTTATAAATATATTATGTATTTATTTCACTGGGGCATTGCAAAGATGTAAACACCGTTTATTTTTACCTACCCAGATGGATGTTTTTAAATCAGTAATCTCTAAATTGTGCTTATACAGCTAGCGAATACAGTGGCAGTTAGGTTTGTTTATTATCTATAATAAAACCATCTTATCATTGAATATTTTAACAGCAGTTTGGCAACTTTGTAAAGCTACTTACAAATGCCAATGTTTTTACATGATAATTTACATTTTACTTTCAACTGAATTTAAATCGGAACTAGAACAAGATTATTAACAGCTTTTTCTGCACCTTATATAACACTAATTAATTAATTTTTAGTTTAGGAAATGTAATAGTTATTAATTATTTAATGGTTTTTTTGAAACATCAATTTAACGGTAATAATTCTTACATAATGTTTAGCTAAAACATTGGCTTTATAGCCAATGGCTAAAATAAGACATTAACAAACGTGTTAAAATAACTAAGAATTTTTTAAGATAGGACTTGAAAAAAAACTTAGTTTTATCTAGTTTTTCATTCATACTTCTCTGTAGGCTTTGATTAAATGTTCTATACTTAAAAAGAAACAAGCCGGAATATAGAAATTTTCGTGTGAGTGTCCAGTTAGAAATTCCTTTTTTTTTGAGGAATGCTTTTCGGAGTGGAGGAAGGGTAATATGATTATCGACATAAAAGCAATGAGCTTTGCTGGGGTTACCAGATTTTTGTCGAAAAAAAAATATCCTGGGAGTGTTCTGAGTGGTCATCTCTTTTGTAATAAGATAGCAACTATCAACTCAAAAAAGACATGCTTTCATATTAGAGTAATATCTTTTATCTCTGATGTAAAATATATAGTTTTTTTTAAATTGTGCAGGAGAGGACAACTCGGTTAAATTACAAAATATATACCGAACTCGCGAACACATGCTTAAAAAGAGGACATGTTCGGTAACTCACGCTGCTATATTATGTTTTGGTGGTAACTACTCCCATTCTCCCTTATTGAGAAGCAGAAATTTGAACGATATTTCTTGGTCTAGGATAAGCCTATAAAAATATACTTGAAACAGACTCTATTATTTACTGAGATTTTTTTCTGTGGTTTCGCTAGCAACTCCTTCTTGATCAGTTTGAAAAGTTTTTAATTAAAACTTTCTACTTTTATTTATTTTTATTACAATTTTCACATGAAACATAAATAGACAATAAACTATCATAAATGCTGGCGAAAAGCCGCAGATTTGCCATCTAAGCAAAGAATACGTAATATTCACCGCGTATGGGAAAAAGTTCTCAAATTTTTTAAAAAAGTCCCGAAAAAAGGTTCTTTTTAAAATAAATATGGAATTTTATATAATATGGTATTTTAATAATTACAAGTTTTTACTGCTACTGCACTCTAGAACACCTGAATATAGGTATCCATTTGACAACGCTGATTATTCCGAGTTTCACTATTGTTTCTATTTTATTACTGTTTTCGAGTTTTAATATTATTGCGATAGGATACGCATTATAGGATTATTGTTAGGAGATTATTTTGTGTCTTCCATTTACCTCAAAAGGTAAAATATACAAAGCAGAAATATAGCACTCCAGTAAGTTTCGATCTGGTATCACATTTTATTTTATAATCCCTTTGTTTAGCCTTCTGGAAAATAATCTCTAGCACAAAAAAATTAAAAACCAAAGTTAGGGGTTTTTAATTGGAACACTCTGGAACGAAATTTAAAATCTACTCGAAATTTTGAACATTGTTTGTATATAACACTATATGTTTAAATTCAGTTGTTTTTGAGCTATTTATAGGCATTTACATATTAATTTCTTAGTTTTTCTAACCAACGGTTTTTTATTTATGAAATGACAATAATAATTTGAAGCATTTTATTACAGCAAGAACAACAATGATAAAATCAGTCACACCTTTTGCAGACATTCTTCATAACACGTCTGTGTTATGAAGAATGTTTATAAAAAGGGTATTTCTTTCATTCAGATTATAAATTTTATGGGTAATTAGAGTTTTTTAGAGAATGTTTGTTAATTCATTTTTCAAATGTCCCCATAGAAAATTATCGATCGGGGTCATATCAGGGCTATTTCCAGGCCAGTTGGTAACCCCGTTTCGCTCAATCCATTCCTAATAATTTTGATCCAAAAATGTTTTCACTTGTTGAACAGTATGAGGTGCCCCTCCGTCATGCTGAAAAATAAATCTTTGATACTGCCTTACTGGTAAATTCTTTAGTGCGCCAAATAGCACGTTCCTCAAAAATTGGTAATATAACTCCCCGGTGAAACTACCTTCAAACAAATATGGGCCTGTTATTCGATTTTTCAGTATTCCACACCACATTGATAGATTAACGCACTTTCTACGTAGAATTTGGTTTTTCTGCGTCCCATTGCTTAACATTTTATTTGTTGGATACACCACCAGTAGAAAAACTGGATTGCTCGGTCCATATACTTTTAAATACCTCCCTGTTATTATTTAATCTAACATGGAAGTGCAAGAATTAATTCTTTGATACTTATGGAGATGTGACAGCTTTTGACCTTTAGGATATTTAAAAGGTCTAAATTTATTTTGTTTTTATTTCACGTATACTTAGTCTCACATTCGTAATTTCGCGGTCCATGGCCTAACCTTGGCTCTCACATCACCGGTCTTAATGAATTGTCAATAAAGGTATGCTTTAAAATAGAAAAGTTTCGTGGGTTAGAAAACCTAGCATAAATCAATATTTAAATGGCTATAGCACAAAAACAACTGAATTTAGACATATAGTATTCTATATGCTCAAAATTTCAAGATTTCAAATTTCGGATCAAATAGAGGGTATTCCATTAAACAAAAAACACTAACTTTGGTTTGTACCGTTCTTGTGGCAGACCCTGTATATTGTCTAACAGCATATTTATAACCTACAAATTAATCTTTACAACAGATTTTACAAGGGCAACCAGCATCAGATCCAGTTTAATTTATGCAGTTGGACTTTGGGCTACTCGGGTATGCCAAAAGTGGCCGTCTGTCTCCATTTGTCATATTACTTTATACAGGGGCCGTCATTGTGACGTACTATACAGAGCGTTTCTTACTTGCGTGCTGATGTTAAAGGGGGTGTTTTTATGTCCTAAAAGTCTTAACTTTTGAGATACAGGATGGTAAAGTTTAAAAAGAAATTTTTTTTTTTCATCCCAATTCTGATGCTATTGTAGATAACTGCATGATACACGTCTTCTATGCATCACGGAACATAGGGTTTTACCCAGGTTAATTACATATGCACGCCAATGGTAGAAATTTTAAAAATTGATTGTTAATAAAAAATGCCATTTTATGCATAAAAGACGTGTTTCAAATTTCACACAGTTATTTATCTATAATAGCATAGGATTTAAAAAAAATGTTTTTTTAAAACCATGTATCTCCAAAGTTAAGACTTTTAGTTTCATATTAAACTTTTTTCTTAAAAAGGTCCAAGAATCACCCCCCTTAACATTAGCACGCAATTAGGAAACGCCCTGTATAGTACTTCATAATGACACCCCCTGTACAAAGTAATATGACAGACAGAGACAATCGGTCACTTTTGGCATAGTCGAATAGCCCAAAGTCGAACTGTATAAGTTAAAATTTTGATAAATCTTGTTCCCTGGAATCAGTGCTGGCTTCCCTACAATAACTACATTGATGTGTTAATTTTGGAAAAATATGAGTTCTGTAGTTTTTCAAATATTAATTGCAATATTAGATATTTTTTGACACCCGGATTGAATTGAAAATTAATTATTTTGAAGCAGTTGATTGACAGCTACTTTATGAACAATTTTACAAAATATATGAAAAAAAACTAAGCCATTTTTAAGGTTGACGGCTGTGATTCTAATGGTTCGATTCCTTCTAAATCGTTGTCTACCGCTGAAAATGATGAGGTTTCGTCGTCACTATTTGAAGATACCAGTGTGATAACTAAATCATCAATAACCGTTTCAATTTTGCCATCTACTTCCCAGTATTTATTTTCAATAGAACGAACATGTTTAACATACGTTTTCCAATTTTCAGCCCATATTGAGTCAATCGCTACTATTGTTATTTTATTTAAATCTTTAATTGAAAGTTCACCGATGTTGCGCTCTCGAATATATTTTTTTACTCCTGCCCATGCAAGTTCAATAAGGGTGAGGTCACACATGTATGGAGGTAGCCTTAAAGGTGTATGACTGAGGTTACGCAAAAGACCGTCAATTTTATACTTTTTTCTCTAGGCTTGTTGGCTGATATTACTTCATATAATGGATATTATCTCCATGTTGGATCACATACAAGATTGTTCGATTTAAGCCACGATATCATATGAGCTTTTGTAGAGTATTTAGTTGGCACTTTATCTTCTACGTGAGAATGATAAGACGCATTATCCATTACCACGACTGATTTGGGAGGAATGTTAGGTAGAAGCTTCTCGAGCAACCACTTTTCAAAATTATCTCTATTCATCTGTCCATGATGTCTCCAGTTGTTAGTCCCGAGAGAAAAACTAAAGCAGAACCTGGAACAAATCCGGCTTCTGAACCAGCATGAACTGTAATAAAGCGACTACTAGAGCGGATTCCCTGAATAACGCCTGTAACACTTTCACTTTGCCAGCATTTGTTCCTGTCATATCATTATCAACCCAGGTTTCGTCTAGATGCACAATATTGCGTCCTTCTTGCCTATATTGCCTTACAGTTGATAGATATTTCACCCGCCAGTGAAAAATATCAATGAGCAATTTTCGTTTATTTTGGCACTTGCGCCAAACAAAATCATTTGATCGTAAAAGCCGATTTAAGGTTTTATACTCGTACGGAAAATCTATTTTGTTCTTTACAGCACGAAGGTCGGAACCTTCTTCAAGTTTATATAAAAATCCTCTATTTTTCGTCGAATTACTTGAAAATCACCATCGTCAACTTTATCTTTATATGATAATCGGGGTCTTTTTTTACTAGGAGATTTTAAAGGTGATGTCGAACATGAGCGATCATTATGTTCTCTTTGAATTTTTCTTACACTATTTTCCGAAACACCAGTGTAAAATGCAGCGGGTTCTGTTCGATTTTAAATTGGAATAGTCAAACTATTATTTTCAGCTTCTCTAGTACAGGCCTCTATAACGCTCGCTTCACGTGCACCGCTTCGAATTGTTTTTCCTCTTTTGCTCGCCATCGGTACTTCGAATTAATAATTCAAATTCAACTCAACGCATTTATATAGAAATGAAAACAAATAGAAATAGCTAGAACCTTCTAGCGACAAGTGCATGGAGACTCTAGGCACATCCCAATTACAAGTGGAGCAGTGCGAAATGTACTAAATTCTCGATTAATTTTCCGTACCGCTTAGCTGGTGCTTTTTATAGGTTTTAGCGGCAAACTATTACAACAAATAAAATAACATAAAATTAATTTGCGTACACAAATTTTACTTTACGCTTGCTTAAGACTATGAACCTTTATTTTAAGGACTGCCCGGTTTTCTTTCGTGTCTCGCACTTTACCTACAGTTCCTAGAAAACGATGTAGCTAATCTTTTAGAGCAGCTTCCTATTAGGCAATTCCCGGATCTTATGTGGCATCAAGATGGCGCGTTACCTCATAATCCGATTTATGTAAGAGAATACTTAAGTGAACAGTATGAAGAGTGGATAGGAGCTCATGGAACTATAAATTGGCCCCCGAATAGTCCATACTTGACGCCATTAGATAGTTTTCTCTGGGGGGATTTAAAGAAAGAGGTTTATGAAGAAAGAAGTAATAATTTAGAGGATTTAACGGAAAGAATTGAAACTAGTCTTATATTTTTTTAAATGAAAATCGCCGAATTATTAGGAATGTTTTGCTTAAAATCGGTAATGATTAGAGAAAATGTGCTGAAAATGATGGAGGTCACATTCAGCAATCGTAAAATGCGCACATAGTTATTGTAAAATGTAATTTTCCAAGGTTCTGTTTAATATGGTAGGGAGTACCGTAAATTTGTTTTATTGTTGATTTGTTATATTTTGTTGTCATTTTTTAATTGTTGTAATTTACAAAGACAAATATTAAATATTTATATTTTAACAATATTACTGTTTTTGTTAAATATGTGAAGTATGTAAAATTTTTCCTGTTCTGTATAACCTATTTTACAGATTAAACTACACTGCGCAAAACAATTAACGCAACGCCTAAAATTTCGTCTAACTTTGAATGGAAATTTCCCGAGAATGGTTGATCCGATTTTGATGAAGTTTTTATCGAAATTTAGGTTAATTCCTCGTGAATATTCTTTTGATATTAAAATTCAATGTTAGTTTGTTCTAGGCAATAATACAGGGTGAAAAAGAAAGACATGTTTTATTTACCAAAATTTAAAACACTCTATAGAATAAATCAGATGGATTCAAGAGATCTAACCAAAAGAATGTTGTAGCCCAGTATGTTTCCAACAAATCGTTTTTTTATTCGCTTCAATAGCACAATTTTTGCCTGAGTTACAGGACTTATTGAAAACTACTGCATTTACTGTGTTTTAAATGAATTTACCAGTTCATGTTTGAATTGATTCTGTTGAAGACGTTTGTAATTGTAGCTTGGTTGTGAAGATTTTTTTTTTGGATCACTAAAATTCAATATTAGTTTTGTTCAGTCAATAATACAAGGTGCAACGAAAAATACATTATACTGTTTTTTAAATTACGAACGCATCGGTTACCGGATATTTGAACATGGCGCTATTCTACATTTTAGTTTAGTTATACGAAAATTTCTTCGTGATATCAAGGGCCAGGATCGGTTTAGTTTTGTCAATAATACAGGGAGTTAGAAAAACATGTTTTAATAGGTAAGATTAAGATATGAACACGACAGTCAAAAAAACAAAGCACTAAGAACTAAAACGAACAAAAATAAACTTTATAACTATTGAACTAATATTTCGTATTTCCCCCTCTGTTTCTTATGACTGCTTCGCACCTTCTATTCATGCTTAATATCAAATTTCGTATGAGTACCTCATCCAGCCCATTCCAAGTATCGATGAGTAGCTCACTCAGCTCTTCCACGTTATTTGGCTGTCTTTCATTAGCCCTTAATCTCCTGCCCAATAAGTCCCAAACATGTTCGATTGCGTTCAGGTCCGGACTACGTGCAGGCCATTGCATGACATCGATCCCAACAAAAGTAATTTTGCACTACACATGCTGTATGGGGACGAGCGTTGTCATGCATTAATAAAAACTCCGCTCCAACATTATGTGCAAATGGCGTCACGTGATTGTCCAGTATTTCGTTGATATATCGATCCGCATTCAAATTCCCATCCACAATAACTAACTCCGTACGACCTGGACCCCTCAAAGATACCCCTCCCCAAACCATTACTGATCCCCCACCAAACATTACGGTATTAACTGTACATAGCGTTCATTTGGTCTACGATACACACGGACCCGTCTATCGCAATTAAAAAGACAGAATCTCGATTCATCTGTCCACAGCACTCTCGACCAATCAGCTTCCGCCCAGTTCATACGTTCGTTAGCCCATTCTAGCCTGGCTCTCCGATGTGTTAACGCAGGACCTCGTGCAGGAACACGTGGTCTCAAATTTCCTTCCCTCAAACGATTCCGCACTGTTTGAGTGCTTACCTGAGGGCCATTCGCGTGTTGAATTTCCTGCCTCAGAAACCTTGCCGTCACGAAACGTTGTCGTAAAGCAGACAACCGCAGATACCGGTCTTCACGCTCACTGGTAACACGCTGTCGACCTTGTCCAATCCGTCTGGAATGATCATCGGTCTCCCTGTGTCTCTGTATGACTCTATGTACAGTTGATTTATGAACATTCAATCTTTCCGCTATCCTGCTATAGCTCCAGCCTTCATCTCTAAGAGTCCTTGCAATTACACACTCGTCGCGGGTCAAATTTCTAGTTTGTCTTGGCATGACTGTATACAATAAGAAGAAAAATTTAAAACCGAACTGAAACTGACACCTAAATGTCAATCTGGTATAAGTTGTGTTCTCTTGTTACCGCGCAACGTCTTCAACAGAATCAATTCAAACATGAACTGGTAAATTCATTTAAAACACAGTAAATGCAGTACTTTTCAATAAGTCCTGTAACTCAGGCAAAAATTGTGCTATTGAAGCGAATAAAAAAACGATTTGTTGGAAACATACTGGGCTACAACATTCTTTTGGTTAGATCTCTTGAATCCATCTGATTTATTCTACAGGGTGTTTTAAACTTTGGTAAATAAAACATGTCTTTCTTTTTCACCCTGTATTATTGCCTAGAACAAAGTAACATTGAATTTTAATATCAAAAGAATATTTACGAGGAATTAACCTAAATTTCGATAAAAACTTCATCAAAATCGGATCAACCATTCTCGAGAAATTTCCATTCAAAGTTAGACGAAATTTTAGGCG
This sequence comes from Kuschelorhynchus macadamiae, assembly GCA_030620095.1. NCBI lineage: Eukaryota > Metazoa > Arthropoda > Insecta > Coleoptera > Curculionidae > Kuschelorhynchus > Kuschelorhynchus macadamiae. The sequence continues at coordinate 75,332 of JAUTXW010001663.1, read as the reverse complement.
TTGCGTTAATTGTTTTGCGCAGTGTAGTTTCTTTTGACGGCTAAATAAGTTTTAATTAATAATAAAGACGTTTGAATCTTCCGCTTTGTTTTGTTTTTTATCCTTGTGATTTTATAAACTCAAATCGGATATTATCGCGATTTATAGGCGTATTATACATTTTTGAAATGAGAAATATATCCAAATATAATGTAATATATAGGGTTTTAAAAAATACAAAGTTTATGTTTTTAATAGCTTTGCGATGTTCATTTGTTTTAATTAAAATTACTTCCTGACGGTTTAGGACAATTCCTACAACTTTTGTGTTTAATATTTTTTTCTCTTGTAATAAAGGCAGTAGATGACGTCTAAATATGGTGAAACACCCTGAAGATTAATGAATAGCATTAACGAATCGCCCTGACACATCATCCGGTACAGTGAGTAGCGGCCTTAAGGACAGTAGCGAATTTTTGTTTGAGAATTTTGAGTCAAGGAGAAGTACGTAATCTTGCGTCGGACACTCAGTACATACATACATACATATTTACATATTTTAGTTGATTTCCGAAATGTTGTAATACAACTAAAATTAATATACAAGTTAGTTTTATAGGCTTATTTGTAACAGAGTTTTTGAAAATTCTAATCCTAATTTACTACATCTAGATTATTTAAATCTTGCTATTTATTACTCTCGAAATGTCCTTCACTAATCAAATCGTATTCTCGCCTGGAACGAGGAGTGATTTGAATGTTAAATTTATTAAGATTCCGTTACCAAGTAAATTGTATATGATAAAAGACAAGTTATTTAAAGATTCTGTTTAAAAATAATCTGAACCAGCCAAATTACTTCGACTAGATCCAATTTATTTCAATGCTATTTGGTTTTAGAATTGTCATTTTTTAAACTAAAATGTTATTTATATGCTTCCAAGACCCAGTAACCTTCATACAAAGTGACATCCTAAATTACAGTAAAAATATTTTGACTTAATAAATTTTACACATAATAACACTTAGAACTGTCTTGTTATTTTGCTTGTTATAAAAATAATTAATTTTAAATTCATTTGTATTAAAACTTGCCTAACTGTGACTGTATTCCTGTTATATTAATTACACAAAGCATACGCGCCAGCGTGTTTAAGAAACATCCTTTATACTGAGATTTCCTGAAAATCAGGGGAAAAGTTTCAACGATAATAAGATACATGCTTTAATACTGTTATTTTGATATGTTTCAAAACATCTTTTAGGTTGAGATTTTTTTGAAACATCTTAGTGAACATCGGCTAGATAATGGTTAATGAGATACAGGGTGCTCAAGTTTCAATATTCAGGTAAAAAATGTGTGGAATACATGTTAAATACAATAATTTTAGAGAATATTGAGGTGAACAGTTTAAAATTATTTTTGAGTATACAGGGTGGTTCAAAAAAGTGTAGTGGACGTAACAAGTTTTTTTTTAATGCGATATCCTATATTTTAAATTTATTTTTAGATTCGGCGTAAAATTCTATAATTTTTTTATTAATGTTGTTATATACCTAAACCTTGCAGCTTTTCTAATATTTCAATTTTTTTTTAAATTCTAGTTTTCAGTTTTGTAAAAATTGCCAATAACTCATAATTGGTACGAGTGTTCTATAGAGATGAAAAAAAAAGCTATATGTAGAGACATTTGAGATAGATGCTACAGGGTGTTGAAAATAAATGTATTCACTTCGAATATTTTAAATTGAAAAATATCGACTTTTTTAAATGACAAAACAAATGTGAATTCAACAAGACGGAGCTCCTGATCATTACCTCGGGAAGTTTGGGAATTTTTAAGCGATTGTAAATATAGTAAAACGACTAAACATGTGTATTCAAGTAGACGGGCATATTTTTGAACATTCATTACGTCACAATAATTAAACATTAGTAACTTTAAGTGTATTAAAACTATTATCAACTTACTGTTTGTTTGTTTGTTTTTACAATAATGGAAATGTACTAAAAACAAGGGTACAAATTGAAAAAGTATGTGACATACTCAATGAAAGTTAAACAATTTTGCAGAATCTATCAAAAAAAATAATACACAGGGTGTACTATTTAAAAAGTTGAGATTTTTCAATTTAAAATAGTCTAAATGTATACATTTATTTTGAACACTCTGTAACATCTAACCCAAATTTCTTTGTATATATCTTTTTATTTTCATCTCTATAGGTACCAATTATGAGTGTTCCATCTTCAGAAATAATGGCGCTACTGGCATTTTTTACAAAACCGACAACTAGTATTTTTTTTAAATTGAAATATTGGTTTAGGTATATAACATGATTAATAAAAAAGTTATAACATTTTACGCAGAATCTGAAAATAAATAAAAAAATAGGATGTTCCGTTTAAAAAATTATGTTATATCCGTTACACCTTTTTTAACCACCCTGTAGACTCAAATCATTTTAAACAGTGCACCTTAACATTTCCTAAAACTATTGTATTTAACATTTTCTTTTATTTTGGGTATAAGAGTAACCTACAATGAAGCATATTAAACTTTCTGCCAAGTGGAATTTGCAATCAATTTGATTCTTGTATTACTCATCATTCCACATAGTTTTTACCTGAAATTTATTGAACTTCAAAATCAGGCATTATTTTCCTCTTCTACACTAATATATCCCCCAAGATAAGGAGATAAAACATCTTTTACTGCAGCAGAACATTTCATTGCCAGAATGTTGGCAGTCAGTTTTATTCATGTAGTACTGGTAAAGAGCTTTCATTCGAATCATGTTAGAAAGCCAACACCTTCCACATAGATACCAAAAATGTTTGTCGTCTTTGAATGGATCAGACTAGCCACCTGCCACAGACAGATAATTTAGTGTAAAATTGTTTGATATATCAAATAAATAATAAGTAATTAAAAAACCCTGTATCTCGTAACACACCATTATGGGACTTTCATATGAGATCTTAAACTTGTATGTAAGATATTGACTCCCTATTGTCAATGATATCCAATCGGACTTATACAGGGTGTTTCTTAATGATATTCGAATATTTAAGCCTTAAGAGTGTGATTCTATATGGAAAATTAATGATATTTTCCTTTGTAAACTATGTTCCAGAATTGTTCCGTCACGAAAATTCGGGCTTTTAAAATTTTAAGAACAAAAAAAGGTAATTAATTAATATTTTCGAAATCGCTTGAAATATTTCAGTCCCGAAAATGACTTCAAATTTTAGTGAATATTATGGAGAAACAAAATGGCGTTCTAGTGAACGGTTTAAAAAAGGTAATAAAAAACTACTTATCCAGTTTACGTGAAATATTGCACATCTATTACCTAGAAATCAAGTGATAAAATTTTGGTATGAATTCAAGACAGTGGAACAAAATGGCAGCTAAATAAAATGTTTGTTATCTACCTATGTTAGACTTGATTTTTTTGCATAATTCAAGATAAATTGAATAAGTCGATTTACACCGACAGGCCGCTATTTCCCGTCATGTTGAATTCATATCATTTTATCCCTATACTCCATTTAATTTTCCTGCACAATTTGAAATTAATAGGTAGTTTTTCCACGCTGATTTTTTTAAATATTTTATTAGACCGCTATTTTATTTTCCTATCTTGGATTCATACCAAAATGTTACAGTTCATTTCTATGTAAAACTTTGAGGTAAATTGATTAATTACTTTTTTACGGTTCACGATTTGGCTATCTGCTTTCACCGTTTTGGATTTTTACCAAAATATTACCAGGTCATCCCCATAAGACCCTTAATTTTTGATCAAAATTTCAAAAGTCAATCGGCTAAGTAGTTTTTAGGCTATGCCGCGAATTGACAGACAAAGAGACAGATCCACAGACCTTTATATATTCGCATATTATTAAAGTTCACCCTGTATTTATATTGTTTATTCATCCGAATTCAAAAAGTGAGACGTCGTAAAGGTAAAACGCCCTTCAAAACGAAGCACGCGCAACTCCCTTTCCCATTGAAGATTTGAAAAGTGTATTTTTATTGTTTTTTAAATAACTTGAGTTTTTTTTGTTTAGTTATTGTTTGTCTACTAGGCCCTATTTTTTGCAGATTTAATTAATACTCCCAAGCCAGATGAGCGCGCCATTATGACCTATGTTTCGTGTTATTACCACGCGTTTCAAGGGGCACAACAGGTAGAATTTTACGAACGTGATTTTTGTAACAGTTTTTTTTTACGTTTCTTCCTAATCCAGCAATACATACATTACACATTATTTTTCCGTTTGCAAAGGAGTCAGACAATTTTTGAAGCTTTGCGTAAAAATAATTTTATGGATCAAATTACAGTAAATTTAACGACATATGGTTTTAAATAATAATACTGGTATGATATGTTTATATTAAATGAATGAAATGAAAATAGCCTAAATAATACACAGTTTTAGGTGCTACTTATCTATACAGAGTGTTTCCTAACTACGGTACTTAATTCCAGGAGGTGATTCCTTAGGTCATTCTGATATATAGGGTGTTAAAGTAAAAAAAAATCGGTTGTTTATAAATATCATAAATATCCTTAAGTCGATTTGCTTGAAATTTGGCAGTGTTATTTGTAGTACTAAGGCACTAATTTGGCCCTAACTAGATTGAAGTTATTGGATCCAGTGGTGTCTCAAGGGGCACCGCAACCGTCAATATTGAGAAAAAAATGTACGTCACTCAGGCCACTGACCCTTTTTTCAGTTTTTATAGCTTTTTCAGTCTAAGTAACTAAAAATCAACTTCTTGGTCTCTTGTGTTTTGTTCGTATCTAGCTTCGTTTACGATAAAAAAAAATCACTTTAAACCACCCTAAATGTTGATACACCTACCCGGGGCAGTTTACCTTACTGGTATCAGCATACAGTGATAGTACTGTCACTGACATGCACTTTATTTATAGATTAGCAAATGGAGATTCGGAAGTGCTAAAACATTTAGAACGATACATGCAAAATTAAGTGAAACGTACCAGAAACTGTAACGCCTGAACTAGAAGAAGCTATGCTTAATGCGGTCGAAGAAGGTCCTTCAAATAGTACCAGGAAGATTGCAGTGCAGCTTCAAGTCAGCCCAAAAACAGTTCGGAAAGTTTTAAAAAGAAATCTACTTACCCATATCACATACAGCGGGTTCAAGCTTTACTGCCTCGGAATTTTCATCCAAGATTAATGTGTTGTAGGTGGATGCTTCATTCGGTGGCACACAATAACAATTTTTTACCACACATTTTATTTACGCAAGAGATGCTATTAATAATTATCATAACAACCATTTTTGGGCCGATCCCCAATTAAAGAAAATCATTTTCAGTAACAATTTTCGCTAAACGTATGGATAGGAATTATTGATGACCACCTAATTCGCCCATTTTTTGCTTTGCTTAGCTTTTGCTATCAGGCATTTCACGCAGAATTGTTTGATAAAAGACATTATAATATAATAATAAATAACATCTTAAGCATTCTGCCCTTTTATCTTCATGGTAGTCCACTGGCTCCTGGCCTTTAATGTTATTTGCGGAAAACCACGAAATTTCACCCAACCGTTTTCTGTCATATAAAATGGTTATGCTTTTTCCTTTATTTGACGGAGCTTTTTTCCTACCTAAAGAATTAAATCATCTTTTGGATGGTGTTTCATGCTTCTTTGACCTAAGTAAATTATTGGACGATTGTTACAATGGTATTTTCGTCGATGTTCTATACTCAAGATGCCATTTTTGTAATTTCAAGGATTCCATAAGTACTCTCCAAAGACTAGTTGCTTATTTGGGTTTTATAATTAGTGAGCCGTTGCTTTAGAGTTTCTAATGTAGATACACTTTGCTATTTTTTGATGGTGTAGACTTTTTGCTTTATCAGCTCGTTGCCGCCTCCGTCGAAACATTTGGTTAAACCGGCATCTTCAAATTGCATGTTTTACTTACAGCAGCACTGGCGTTATGTCCTTTGTTAAGTAAAGAACTAAAAAACAGTTTTTACAATTTCTCTAGCATCGACAGATAAATACTTTTTCTTCACCGGAACAGTATAGATGAGGCAACATTAATGTTTTTCAGTGAACGCCACATAATGATGTTCTATAAGTTTTAAAAAGAAATCTACTTACCCATATCAGATACAGCGGGTTCAAGCTTTACTGCCTCGGAATTTTCATCCAAGATTAATGTGTTGTAGGTGGTTTGTTCATACGGTGGCACACAATAACAATTTTTTACCACACATTTTATTTACGCAAGATATGCTATTAATAATTATCATAACAACCATTTTTGGGCCGACGAAAATCCCCACGTTATCAAAGAAAATCATTTTCAGTAACAATTTTCGCTAAACGTATGGATAGGAATTTCACGCAGAATTGTTTGATAAAAGACAATTCTTAAGCATTCTTCAAAAAGTTCTGCCCTTGTATCTTCATGGTAGTCCACTGGCTCCTGGCCTTTAATGTTATTTGCGGAAAACCACGAGGCAATTGGGACCCAACCGTTTTCTGTCATATAAAATGGTTATGCTTTTTCCTTTATTTGACGGAGCTTTTTTCCTACCGAAAGAATTAAATCATCTTTTGGATGGTGTTTCATGTGTGTTTGACCTAAGTAAATTATTGGACGATTGTCACAATGGTATTTTCGTCGATGTTCTATACTCAAGATGCCATTTTTGTAATTTCAAGGATTCTAGTTGCTTATTTTTGGGTTTTATAATTAGTGAGCCGTTGCTTTAGAGTTTCTAATGTAGATACACTTTGCTATTTTTTGATGGTGTAGACTTTTTGCTTTATCAGTTCGTTGCCGCCTCCGTCGAAACATTTGGTTAAACCGGCATCTTCAAATTGCATGTTTTACTTACAGCAGCACTGGCGTTATGTCCTTTGTTAAGTAAAGAATTAAAAAACAGTTTTTACAATTTCTCTAGCATCGACAGATAAATACTTTTTCTTCACCGGAACAGTATAGATGAGGCAACATTAATGTTTTGCAGTGAACGCCACATAATGATGTTCTATAAGATTTCGTAAAATGATATGCCAGTACAACTGAACATTTCTCGGAAGAAATAGAGACTGAACTGACTGAAAAAGACTGAAATTCAATTTTTCAAAAATGTACTTAAAATACCTGCCATATGTAAACATTGAAACATCGAAAACATATTATCTACACCAAAAGAAATATTGATATCTCTTTATTCCTAGAAATTATTACAATCCGGGTCTCTCAACTAATTTTCTACATAATGGAGTCTCTCCAGGTAGTAGTCGACCCAGTTGCCAGTCAAAACCATTTTTAAATGAAATTTATTAAAAAAATAATTTTGGAAGTTGCCTTATATTCATCCTACATCCAAAACATCTTTATATCGAAATTTTAATGATATATTGTATACAGGGATGATGAAAGATGTTTCACCGGGTTGCCTTGTTTGCTGCCACACTTATCTACGTGAATATCGAAAATTCTGTAAAGATCTAAAGGGGCTGAAGTGGCGTACCTGATTCAGCTTGCAATGGATTCTATAAAAACGACAGGATGGATCTCTCAGATGTTTTGTGCTCCACCAATCAGAGCATTTTGAAGTCCTCCTTTCACTAATCCAAATTCAATTAATATTACATGAACTCGGAAAAATTATAAGTCCATACAAACCTTTTTTTATGTTTTTTAGATCAATTGTCGGATCTTCAATTTACCTTACTATTTCGAAAGCTACATACCTAGCACCCAGAAAATTTAAATGTTTTAGCTTTAGCTTTCGAAGAAGAAGATTGTTACTATGGAAAAAAAGGAAAATTCTTTTTAGATAATGCTCCTTAATATGCAGTGTCAGTAATGGTGGTTTGCCCCGACGAATTTAGGGGAGGCTTAAACTAAGTAGAACTTTGAATGTGAGAAGAGCGGTATAATTGACACTAAATAGTCATATTCAAGCTAATCCTTAGTTAATGTGTTCCCTAAATTTTTCGGTGCAAACTGAAAAATTAATGAAACTATTATAAAACCAGTTTGGATGGAAGCTTTCCAGAAATGTGGTTTGGGGGAAGATGATATATTGAATGGCCACCGCGGTGATCTGATTTGACTCCTTTGGACTTTTTAATATGGGGTTATTTGAAAACGTATCCAAGGCAGTCAAATTCTTCAGAAGATCGTACGTGAATGCAATGTAAACATTTTAAACAGTCACTGTGTTAGTGCATAGAAGATAATGGTGCACACTTCCAGCGTTTATGGAATAATGTAATTTAAAAAAAAACTTCAAAACGACGCACCGCACAACCCCCTTTCCTATTGAAGATTTTAAGGGTGAAAGACGGCTTGGCGTAGTTATTGAAATTGAGGAATTCCGCCGGAATACTTAAATTGATTTGGCCGAACAACTTTTCTTAATATTAAGTCAAAAGCAAGAAACCTTGGGTGCAACGTTTTCGGTGGCCACTCTGTATATGTTACTATGTTAACATAGCTAGTGTTGTAAAGAGTTGTGTGACTAGGCTACTCCTAATTCTTAGTTCCTTAATTATGCAGTTGAAATAATTCTATTATGTGAATATATTAACTTTATTAGACAGACAAATTTTCTCTTTCACGTTTGTTATTTGCGGTTATTTTTTTATTTTCGGTAAATTTTCCTTGCTACAATATGATCCGATAAATATAATACAAACAATAAAATCTTTTGCTGAAGTCATAAAACATAAATCAGCAAGGTAATGTTAGATTACAGTTACTCTTAAAAATTATATATTTTTTTGAGTTTGAGGTTGTGAGTGACAAGTATAAAAACCATATAAATAATGTTCTTTTTATTTTGAAACCATGACAGGCATCACGACTATTTCACGCTCGAAGTAATTCATAAAAATAAAATCAAAGCAAGTACCTAGTTCATACCAGGAACAATGTGTTAATAGAAAGTATTATATTTTCAAATATTTGCAAAAAATGCCCTACCTTTCAAACAGCTGCGAGTGATTAATAAAAAAAAAACAGGAGAATGTTTTAAAATTTACCTGTTCGTTTGGTATACCCAAATTGATTATTTCAACATGTAATTATATCTCCTCTGAAATATTTCTTAAACATTTCATTAAACAACAATTTTAATTTGATCTGTGATGTAGATTTTAATTCTGTTAGAAAACAGGTTCAAAGCGCTCAAAAATTGTCTCCTTTGTATTTTTAACTATGCCCTTGCCGTTTTATTTTGCCGAGTAACATTAAATACGATATACTAAATATCCATTGTTAAATGCAATAAACTGTTTTAAACGTTTGCTTTATTGTTGTTTGGTTTTATCTGTGTATTGATTGTTGCTATTTTGATATCCAATGCTTAACAACCGTTACCTGATGCAATTTAGTTGATAGAATCTGTATCCATTTATTGAACTTGTGTTTAACTACAGCAGCATATGAAACAATATCGATTTTTTACAGTTAGTATTTTATTCATGGAACGCAAAACGGAATCCTGTATAACATTTAGTCGTATCGGTTATGTTTTCTATTCTCAATATGTGTTAAACATTTCATTTAGTTTTTTACAAATAAAATATTTACGGTTTTCATTCCAACTATCAAGTATCTTCTTTTGATGTACATTCTAATCATTTTGAACATTACCAAAGTTGATTCTGGTAGTAAAGTTTGTAGTAAAGTGTCCCGTTTTCGTTGTTTTTATGGGGTATCTCTCTTATTAGTGAAGATAGAAGGTTCCGGTTTTCGCGACATGGAGGTACTTTTTTGTGAAACGAAAGATGACCCAAGCAAAATTTTTATAGCCCTCTTCGTTTTTAAGATACAGTGTGAAATTAAGAATATTGCATTTTTGGGTTGTTGCTTAACTTATCGAAAAGGTAAAAACTGGCTCTGATACAGTTTTCCACGTAAAATCCAGTGGCGTAGATTTTTTGTGAGCTGTCGTTTTTGAGATATAACACAAACTTATAATTTTTTTAAATGGGACATCCAGTATATTTTTATTTTATATTATTCAGTTCACAATAAGCTTCTCGAAAATATATAATAGTATATACTTTTCTAATCGAATGGCCCAGTAATTTGCATTTTTTTAGAGATAGACTCAGTTTTTGGTGGCAGGCTGGGATTGCTTACAAAACAAATTAATTTTTTAGGTATATTTTTGATTTATAGTAATAACAATTTTTTTAAAAATTCTACAATAAATTATTATCTTGTATATCCTTGTTTTATACTATTTTACAAGAAATTTCAAATTTTAACAATTAAATAATTCAATAATTATAATGTAAAATGTAAATAGATTTGTAATATCTCTCATAGCATTATTTATCTTACATTGTTATAATTTAAGCATGTTGCCTTGAAGAAGGTTCAAAATCGGACCGAAAACTCGGGTTTATAATAAAAAGAATTATCATTAACCTGCTTTCGCTGCTAAACCCATTCGTCCTATTTTCTAATAAATACATTTTTATGAAGCTGTTGGCGTTTTAAACATAGGTATCCAGAACGAAGACAACCCTGTGATATTACATTTCTTAGAATGACAAGAGATCTAGTTGATTTCGGATCTTTCAATAAGCCGCGAAGCAAAACCTATAACAAGGAAAACGAGGAAAACGTAGTTAATGTTCTGGCGTCCATTGGTGTAGATCCTTCAAGTTCTTGCAGAAAAATCCCTCAGAATGTTAGGGTTCCAAAAAGCAGAGTACATTTTTTAAGGAAACAAGATTATAATTGTTTGTAACCTGTAACTGGTATCTAGAAAAATGCGATAATGACCCTGACTTTTATAGAAAAGTAATATAGTCCGATAAGGCATATATTCTAGATACTCATCATCAGATCGTTATTTCCAAATACTGGAACTTATTCTACCGGAATTACTCGATCATTATGCCTATTTACGCGACATATATTCTTAGCAGGACGGCGCAGCTGCTCATAATTCCGGTAGAATAAAGCAGTATTTGGAAAATAATTTTCTTGGAAAATGGATAAGGACCAATGGTCCTGTACGATGGCCAGATCTCTCGGTTTTGGATAAGTTCCTGCGGAGGTACTTTAGAAAATAAATATATAAGAGAAGACATGACACCTTAGCCGATTTAATAAACGCCACAAGAAGGGCATTCAATGAAATGCAGCGATGACCGGTTAGTATTTTCAATGCCTTAAGAATACGGAAATTATGTAGGCTTTGTGTAAGGCAAAATGGACATCATTTCGAGCAATATCTTTAGGGTATAGATTTAGTTTTCTGTTTATTTTAGTGATCGTTGGTGGTAGGATTAGTTTTTTTTGTTGTTGTTTAGAGGTATTAGAAGTAGAATTATTAACATGTTCATATTATTCAATTAATAATACTTTTCAAGATTGATAGATTCACGGGTTTAGTAGAGAAAAACGGGTTAATAATAATTCTACCTTCTTCAAGGGAAAATGCTAAAATTGTAACAATGTAAGATAAATAATGCTATGATAATTATTACAAAGCTACTTACATTTTATATTATAATTATTGAATTATTAAATTGTTAAAATTTGAACATTTCTTGTAAAATAGTATAAAATAAGGATATACAAGGTAATAATTTATTGTAGAATTAAAAAAATAAATCTTTTTACTATACATAAAATATACCTAAAAAATTCATTTGTTTTGTAAGCAATCCCAGCCTACTACCAAAAACTGAGACTAACTGTAAAAAAATGCAAATTACTGGGCGATTCGAATAGAAAAGTATATACTATTATATATTTTCGAGAAGCTTATTGTAAACTGAATAATATAAAATGAAAATATACATACAAAATATTAAATCTCAAAAACTGCATCCCACTACGCCACTGGATTCTACGTGAAAAACTGTATCAGAGCTAGTTTTTGCCTTTTTGATAAGTTAAACAACAACCGAAATACGAGGGGGGTCCAAAAAGCAATATTTTTAATTTCACACTGTATCTTAAAAACGAAGGGGGCTTTGAATATTTTGTTTAGGTCATCTTTCGTTTCACAAAAAATTAGCACCATGTCGCGAAAACCGCAAACTAATCAGAGAGATACCCCAAAAAAACAACGAAAACAGAGAGTGTCTGCATTTAAAAATACTTACATCTTGTTGAAATCTTTGCAACCAATTGTAATAATGTATCAAATAAGGCGCAAACAAGAAAATTTCGGTATTTTGACATTCAGTTGTCCTTGGCCAGAACAAAAAGTTAATCCAGAATCTATATAAAGTGAGTACTTCAGTGTATTTTTTTGGTCTTACGAAATTTCGTTAATTTGATGGATTACCTACTTGTGGCTGTTTAAATTTATGATTTAATGGTTACATATATTTAATTAATATCGATATTATGTGATAGATAAAAAAATTCCTTTACAAACTTATGTGATTTTTAACGATACATTGTAGCGTTGTACAAATACATATACATTTTTTCAAAAATGTATATAAATTATTCATAGACAATTACAAACTATACTGCTGGAACTCATTTCAATTCAAAAGGAAATATTGTCAATACGGATGATAATTTTGAGCTACGGTTTTCGGCCTCTATTTGACCAAGTCCTAGGGTATGCAGCCCGAGAAGAACAGTCTCAGGACTCCATTACAGGGTGTTATATAAGACCCTGTCATTTTTTGAAAAGTTTATTCGACCAGAACTATTATTGTGGAAGATTTTTTTTTCTCTTTGTGCAAAATAATCTAGAGTTAGGTACGCAAAAACAATTTCCAGCGGTTTTGAAATTTTTCCGACATACAGGGTTTTTTAGAAAAATTGATTGAACAAAGTCCACTTATGGCATCAGATTTAGTATGATCTATTAGATTATGAACAGGGTTAGCTCCCTTAATTATTCCACCATAAATGTTGTATACAGGGTGTACCAAAAACTAGATTCTAAACTTTAACAATGTTGAATTTCTGCTCGGCAAGGCTATTCCAGACATTTGTTACTCACTGTATTGTTGGGACATATTATTAGATAATTCGAAATGATGGATAAGTTTAAGTAAGTCTGTATAAACAAAAATAACGTGTGAAACTATATTTTATTAGAAAAAAGAAAATTAGATCAATGATAAAAGGCGATTTTTGATTTTTTATTAAAAAAAATCTGTTTTCAATTAAAGGCAATATCTGAAACAACTAGAGCAAATTTCAAATGTAAAAAAATGTTTCGGTAAAAATGTCCATTGTTACTAAAACTGGCATTAGAAACAACATCGAATTCAAGATTGATAAAAAAAACCCAACCCAACAAATTACTATTTAACGTCCACCTCTTAGTTCTTGGTGAACCCTGTATAAAATATTCATGTTGAAAAATTTAACCTTGTTCATAATCTGATAGATATACCTTTGGTTACCACAAGTGGGCTTTGTTCAGCACATAATTTTAAAAAATCAATTTTTCGAAAAATCCCCGTAAGCCGGAAACGACAAAAAAAATTTCAAAATCGCTACAAAATGTTTTTTCGTACCTAACTCTAGATTATTTTGGTTCCACAAAGAGAAAAAGAAATCTTCCATAGTAAGAATTCTGGTCGAACACACTTAAAAAAAAATGACAGGGTCTTATATAACCCCCTGTATAAGACGGTTGCTATGGTGTCCTCAGACTTATCTAACTGTATGCTATGGACATTGATCAAATGAAAGCTGAAAACTACAACTCAAAATCTTCATCCGTTTTGAAAATATTTCATTTTGAATTTCCAGAAAAAATTTCCTTGGTGCACCTCGAGGTGCTAACAGTTTATTATGATTTATCACATGTTTTGAAACCATCTGCCATTTAAAATATTTAGTTTGATAATGTATTAAATAAGAATTAATGTAAAGTAATAATAACCAACAATATACTTGGGGAACTCCAATTTCCTACAATTTTTTAAAATATTTTTAATGCACACAAAAATTCACGTAAATAAAAAAAACGGTGCTAAATTATTTCTACCTTAACCAGATACAGATATTATACAGTATGTAGGATTAAACATCCCAAAAAATAATTATGTTACGCATTTAAGAGAATTGAACCTTCCCACCTTTTTGTAAAAGGTGGTATTGGATCAATGTGTTTTTTTGGATACTACATACGGGTTTTGTTGAATAACTATCTATATTATTACTATATTACTTATATTACTTTCTAAATGTCTAAAACTTAAAGTTTTTTGGATTGATTTAAAAAATATGTGATTAATATTCAGAGTACGAAACAAATACTAAAATAGATGTTTCAATACCAAAAAAAATTTATTCAAAAATCTAAATTCTAATAGTTTTTGGAGAAAATTACGTGACTATTTTATATAAATGGAAGCTACTGCATTCAGTTAAAAACAACTAGAACTTTAAGGTTTACCGGCCTTGAATTTCCCAGTTTCACTATATATTTAAATTTACTTTGAAAAAATGATGACTTACATAATTATTTGACACTGAAGTCCAAAAAAAAACATCAAAAAAGTCTATATTTATAATGTAATGCTTATAAACATGATAAAAATACAAATTTTTTGATTATTCTTTTAAACTTAACTTTTTGAGAAAACTCGACACATTAAAAATTAAAATAGTTTTTTTTTTCGAAAAATGGAAGCTATTTACATTTTCTAGAATTTGTAAAATTCTATTTAACTCCTTGTATATTAACTATCTATCCATATAGTATGGTTAGGTAGTAAACAAATTCATATTCCTAAATTTTTAAGGGATTTATAAAGATTTTAAAAAAGAAGACATTTTTTTTTTGATGTCCACATACGTTGCAGAGTAGTTTAATTTCAGTGAAAAAACTACTAGAATTTTAGTGATAAAGATTTGATATGCCGATGTAGCAAACGGAGGCCCTTACATATACAGGGTGTCCTAAACTCAGTGGCCTATTAGAAGTATCTGGAAAAGCAATGAATAGATTACTTTAAAAATTAGGCTCTGCCATAGATAAAGTAATTGATATTGTGCGGTGTTGCCACTTCTAGCTTAAACAGGTGGCAACATCTGTTTTCTAAATGGAATGCCATATATGTTATCGCATTTTTGTATTGTCCCTGATCATTCTAAACACTTTTTGTGTTATGTTTCTAATACCTAAATTCAACTTGTCCGAGAGAAATAGCCCTAGAAAATTGACATTTTTGACTCTTTGAAGCTATGTAACTCCCAAACGACTTTACTTATAACGAAATAAACTGCTCTTTTCCATCTTGGCTTTTAGTTATCTATCTCTTGACACACATTTCTACTTTGACAGGAAATGTCAAATGTTGACACTTCCTGTCAAACTAGAAATTGGTGGGGAGAAATAGATGATTAAAAACTGGGTTAGGAAAGTAAAATTTATTTTGTTGCAAGTTAAGTCGTTTCGGAGTTTAGAGGGTCGAAACTGTCAATTTTCAAGCGCCATTTCTTCGACAACAGTTAAATTTAATAGGAAACATAACACAAAAAAAAGGTAATTAGAATGTTCAAGGCATTTCATTTAGAAAACGAATGTTGCCACCGGTTTAAGGCAGAAGCGGCAACACCGCACATTTAGAATATTTTAGGGAGTTTATGGTCATTTATGGCCTCTGAAATTTTCAAAGTAATTTATTTATTGGTTCCTCAGATACTCTAGTAGGCGATTGAGTTTGGAGCACATTGTATATTATTTATATGTTAAATATTTAAACAGGGTTTGCTGTTTTGCCTAATCTTGTCATTACTAATCCTTCACATCCCCTGATTGTAATTTAATGGCTAATTAATGTTAAAAATCACTATTTAAGAAAGCATGCATTTTATCTTTTTATAAAATTTGAAATAAAAAAAATAAACTGTAAGATTATTGATGTTTTTCTCTTTTTATGGTCTCGTGGAAGTTTTTTAACCCATTTAGTACTTGTATCAAAATTACGCCTTTTTATCATTCATACAATTTTGTCGGTTGATAAGCGTTGCTTTCTAGTTATTTATTCACAGCTCCTTTTAATCAAGAGGTCAAGAACAGACATAAAACTGCCGTCTAAATTTTAACAACAATTTGTTAATTAAAATAAATTCACGCTTTATCTTTAATTGTCCACTGTCGCCTGAAAATTAAAGTGGAATAATAAAAACATTTCGATTTCATCAAAGTAATTTGTTATTATTTATGAGCGGTTTTGTTAACTTTTAAACTCACTGGATTAGAGTGATATTAAATAAACAGTTCTTATTGGGTTTTATAATCAATTATTTGTTTTTATCTGTAACACTAAATGCGTCCTAACTTAATCATTAGCAGCTGTTGTTTAATACTATATTAATTAACTCTCCAGTATTGGAAGAAGCCGATGAACAGTTATTCTTACTATAATGTACATTTTTTATCTTCTTACGGTATATGTAAAATTCCTTAAACTTGACAAATTTGATAGTCCAGTGGACTTAGTCAAAATATCGAGAAAATCCTGCGAGAAATACCGTTGAGTTAAAAATTAGTACAAATGCTCTATGAAGTGTCAAAAATATATCAAAAGTCCCCTGATCCTGTTTTCTTTGAAGGTATTTTAATGATTTTCAAATTTTGCCTTTTTACGTCCGCGAGGGTTTGTACAGGGTGGACCACGTAAGATAACCCACTACCTTATGTCGAAATCGAATTTTCTCCATAATAAACATAATAATATTGTTTCTTATAAGGCACTGTTTTTGTCGATGTTTATGATAATTCTTATTCGATGAGGATAAAAAAAGAAAGAAATCCTTTTATTTCTACAGACATAACAAATACAAAGAGAGAAAAAAAATACATCTTACATTTTATAAAAATGGTAAAAAGTCTGTTTTATAAAATTGTCAAGCTACGGTATCAACAAGATATAAACAAAGGCATACATAAAAAACCAGACAATAATTAGCTTAAACAAACATTAAAAACACTTAATGTAAGCCCAAATATATTTTTAATCAGGAAAAGGAAACCCTTCTAAATATCCAATAATAGGTATATATTGTCATTAAAAAAAGTTGACACCTGCCTAGTCTTCCTGAGCCATCCTATATAACAAAAAGAAAATATATCAAAATGTGTTCCCCTAAAGTGTAAAATCGACGATATTGTGAGCTTTTCCAGAAACCGTGTTTAATTTATAGGATTGAAAGTCATCATAATGATTGCTTACCTATGTTCCTTGAGAATATTTTGGACAGTAGTTCGAGGTACTCTAGGTCTCGCGCAACAGCTCTAGTGCTTACGTGAGGATCAAATTCCACATAATGACATTCTGTTAGGTGCGACCTCTACGTTGGTAGAGCGGTACATAATATGAACGGAACTAATTATAATAAGTCGGACAAAAACTTTTTTACTGGGGTGGCGTCTATCAGGAGATTGCAGAGCATATGTCCTGGCAGCAATTGAAGCATTTTTCATGGTTTCAAAATAAACTCCTACCATGTCAAATAATTCTTCGTTTATATAGAGCATTTTGTGGGAAAAAAACGAACAATAAAGCTAGGTACCGTAGGAAACTCAAACAAAAAAATTACATACAATAAGAAAAAAATGAAAGTAACACGAATAATACCTGCAACATAATTTGGAAAATCAAGAACACACCAACATTTGGAAGCATAGCGGATAAATGACATCAACATGACATTAAAGCGTTTTAACACTTTCACGTTTTGAATATCTGGTCTTTTGTTTCACAGCCTGGTCAATGAGGCAGATCTATGAATTAGACCCTATCCGTCAAAAACCACAGAAAATTAGTTATTTTTCTTGCAATAGCAAATAAAGAAAAACCTTAAATAATATATTTAAACGATAAGAGAATTACTAAATAAGAATATTGACCAGTTGAAAAAAACTTTGCTAAAAGATTATTATTACCTAGGATGGATTATGTTCTTTTTTGCATTAATCAATCTATATACTATAGATTTCATCAATAGAGTCACATTACATTGGGTTTGATGTAAAAAATGCGGCAATGAACGCAATGTGACCCAGCATTAGTATCTTATTATTATTATTATTAATATTATTGTATTTACTTTTTGAGAGATATTAGTTTCTCTGTTGATGTTTTACATGTCGAACACAATAAGATATCTACCCATAACAGTTGTTTCGAAACTAAAATGAAGCTTTGTCGTTGTTTGTTTTAAATGAAAAAAATACCCAGAAAATGAAAATGTTTTCTTATTGACGGCTGGTGTCATGTCTAGTGGTTGTAAAAGAAACTCGAAATATAATTTCTGTATTTTCTTTTGAGCATATTGTAACGCAAAAGCTCTATCACTTCGAGTTTCGGAGATATACCGTTTTCGCAGTGCGCGCGTCGTTGGCCTAATTTTAACTATTTTATTAATATCTCCAGTTAGAAAAAAGATAGAAAGTTGCGGTTTGCGCTGGATTTTTATAAATTTCAACCTCTATTTAGAGATGTTAAAAAAGACATAGCAAGCCGTTTCAAATTTTCATGATAATGTCTAATAAATGTTTGAATGTTACACAGCGCCCTCTAGCTACCACGGCAAAATAAATTCGGACAATTTTTATACTGCAGATGATTGAGAATAGAAAGCTCTTTTAAACGACACTTAATTTGTTAAATTCCGTTAACTTATGCTGGAGTTATTAGCATTTTAACAAAAAAAAATCTTTGACGTTCCCCCACCACTATATTTTATTTATTGAAAAGGCGACATTTGTAGACTATTGATAGAGCATCTGTATCAATTATTAGCTCAATGGCGTTTTTCACTGCATAGATATCTAAAGTTAGTGGTTTAGAAAATTAAAAAAACATATCGGACATTCGGTGTTAAGTACACCATATCTGACCTTTGTTCTTTTTATATAATTTAAATGTAGGGAAAGTAAGCTGTTAGTTTATTGATAGGTTGTTAATTATTAAAATGCAGTCGTAGTACTTGTAGTTAATTATTAAGATCATTAGATGGAACAGATTTATTCTTAATACATTACATCAGTTGCTTTTGCTCATTATTTCAAAAAATATAAGAAAAATATTTAAATAAATCCAAAATAGGTTGATACTTTTTAATCAGTTATGGGAAAGTCATGTTACGATGATCGAAATAATAAAAATTATGTACATTTTTCAACTTATGTTTTATACTTCAACTATGCTTGAACAAATTACCTAATAATGCAATTTTTTATGCATCCGTGTCAATCTACATTTTAAAATAATCTGATTAATTTGGAAAATTATGTACAATGTCTAATATACTAAGGGTCTGAACTTTCGGCATAGAAATTAACCACCGATTAATTCAATTCACGTATCTATTGAATATTTCAGAAGCAATAGTTTGCCAATGATAGTGACATATTCTTAACACTAGTTATTGAAATCCGTTTTAAATCTCTGAATCAAGGTCAAAACTGCCTGTCCTATGTTTATTTTTGAAGTACGTAGATAATGTGATTGTGAGAAGATTTTTTCTCCCAACTTGCTTTGTCTTTATTGTTTATGTACAAAATTTCGGGAAGTATGTATTTCGTTTCACTATCCTTTATCAAATTCTATTCCATTTTCAGTTCAAAGTGGATTTGATAACGAATAGGGTCGTAATGTATAAAAAAATCGACTCTACAGGCAACGAAAGTCCGACAAGAAAGTTATTTTGGGACGATGTTCTATTACATTTATTTATCTTTATAAATAATAAAAGGCTTTTGATTTTTTAGTTTCTTTTCACAAAAATATATTAAACTTCTTTAAACCATTGACAGATAACGGTAGTTTATTAGGAAAAATAAAATTATAATGCAGTAATATAAATAAAAGAATTAACTTTTCGATGTGCGTTCGTTGTTTTTTTCTACAAATTAAAATACTGTATAATACTAATAGTTATATAAACTTGTAATATTTGCTTTAATTTAACACACACAGTTTATGTTGGAACGAACTTTATATCTTAAAATTAAGCAAATTTGTATCTTATATGCATAACTTATTGACCCCATATAATATCAACTGCAAATATACACTCACACACATACTTGCAAACTAGCAGCCGTTTTTTGATATTGTTTTTGTATGTGCTGTATCCTGCCTGTAACATTTTAACACATCCCTAAAATATTGGATAATAAAAGATGTAAAGCCTGATCGAAAGTTGGTTATTTTTTACATGAATGGGAAAATTGTTGTTTTTTAATATTGATACTTGCCTGTACTATAACAAACCGCATAACAATATCTATCACTGTGTTTTATACAATTTTTATCCCCTTTTGTTTGAGTTTTGGCTTAAAAATCTCTTTCTCAATGCTAATTGTTATAAAGTAAATTTTACTTTAGATTATTGTGAGGTAATGCAACAATGGAATATACCATTATTATCATACAACAAAATAGTTAATGTAAATTTGATATCATGACATGGGTAAATGGACCAGATACAAAAAAATATAAGAAGAAAATATATACCTAAAACTTAATTTATATAAAGTTTGTCATATGAAGCAATTTCCTGTACTTTGCCGAAATATATAATTTATTTTTTATGTAAATATATTTGTTATTTTAAATATGCATTTTTTTGTTCAGAAATTAGAATGGCAATTAAAGATAGTTTTACTAAAAATATTTAAATTCTACTTTAATAATTGTGCCTTGAAAATCGCTATTTCTTTTAGCAGCAACATCCGTTTTTTAAATGGAATGCTCTGTATATTGTTGCTGTTTTATATTGTTTTCCTGTACCTAAATTTAGCTGTTCGGGAATTTTTGACCTGTGAAGTCCTGTAAATGCCTAACAACTTCACTTGCAACAAAATGTTTTATTTTACATCTTAGTTTTTAGTTATTTAGTTCTAATTGGATAGGAAAATCAATCAAATTTTGACGCTTCCTGTCAAAATGGATATTAATGCGAAAAAATAGATAATTAAACCCCAGATAAAACCAGACCAGGACTGTTAAATTTATCATTTAGTTTCAATGACCTTGACGTGTCAGATTTAAGCGGCCTGCACCATCATGTTTTTATAGCTATTGCAACGTGTGTTGGAAAAATGCCTGCACCAATGCTGTTTTATTTAAAACGTTTTGATACTATACTTCCCCATCTGTTGGAGATTTTACAGAGCCTATGTACCTATATTATGTAAAATATAAATTTTATTTTAGGCTCTTTAGATCCTAGTTCAGTTATAGATCGTCATTGTACAGCCTTTTCATTCTTGTTGAAGTAATAGTAATAATAATCTTGTTTGTAATTATAGTAGTTCTTTTCTAGAAGATCTGTTCTTCCAGCAGCCTCAAGCCACGCCATTGCTCTAAAAGATTTATTATGAATTAATAACAACACAATCAAGATTACTTGGTTAAATCTATTTATAAAATTATGACACAATTCTAAACAAGTATTATGGTATATGATATGCATTTAGATATACTTATTATACAAAACAAGTAAAGACACTTATAACCAGGCATTTTCGCTCTAGCAAAGTAAAACGTCTCAATACGTAGGTGTAATGATATTATACACACAATGAAATATTTTTTTACATTCTTGCATAATTACAAATAGAAATAAATTAAAAACATTCAAACTCTGACAGAAACACCCATACTACACGTCAGTTGGAAGAGACATTACCGAGGCGGCCGTGAAAGTTTATAACCATCGGTCCCCGTACTTGTTGCCAAGCGGCCTGCCGCTCGGCTCCCCACTACTTTGTTCGCCGTCGTATGCTGCATCAGCGATACGGTAGTTTACGCATCTGGTCTGGTTTTATCTGGGATTAAACATTAGCTAACATAGTGAAACCCATTTTGTTTCAACTTAAGTCGTCTAGCAATTACGTGGCTTCAAAGAGTCAAAAATGTCAATTTTCAAGGGGCATTTTCTCGAAAACACATGCTTTTAGGTAGAGCAACCATAGCATAAAAAGTATTTGATATGTTCAGAATGCAGTATGTGTAGTACATTTCATTTAGATTACCGATGTTGCTAGCGGTTTAGGGAAGAAGCGCCAACACGGCACCAATTAAAAATATTTTAGAAAAAACTTTATCATCACCAGTACCCTGAACCAAATGTTCAATAATAATATATTCAGTTTGGCGCACCCTGTATTAAAGCCTGAATTATTTTTATTGAACAACAAAATTATGTTCAGAAAGTATATTGCAAAAATTAATCTTTTTGGTTGTTTCCTCTCGTATTCCATTTCTGATTAGTAAAAATCAAGAGAATAGTGTCTTGGGCTACATAATTCGAACTTTTGCTATCTGACAAACATAAAGTAAAATTTACTTTGTAATAAATTTGACAATATCGGATTTAACCAAAATCTTGTTTAGGGAACGTACCCCCCAGATAAGTGTTTTCGCATGTTGTGTCATGTTGATAATATTGTTTGCACGCAGACTTACAGAACACCGCCATGCCGGATGAACGAGCGGTCATGACTTATGTGTCATCTTACTACCACTGTTTTTCCGGTGCTCAAAAGGTGAAAAATCAATATTTACTTTTGTTCTTGTACAGGGTGTCCGGATTTCGTTATCATTATAGAGTATCTTGGTTATTCGTAAAGATAGAGACATGCGGTTTTGGTGAAGTATGCTACTTTTTGATATAACGAAAGATGCCGCAGAGAAAATTTTCACAACCCCTTTCGTTTTGATAATACGATGTGATTTTGAAAATTTTCAATTTTAAGGCACCCATTGTAACTCGGTTAGATGAATCCTTTGCAAAAAAGTAAAGATAGGTTTCTGGAGATTTTTACGGTAGAATACAATGACATACTGAATTTTGTCTTAGTCAGCGAGTTCTGAAATATAGCCCAAACGTGTTTTTTCAATGGCATTTCCGGTATGTTTTTAAGTCATTCGTTAACACCTTTCTAAATATAAATAACACTTTAAAACTATTTTTTTATTTAAATAAATTCAATTTTGCCGTTATAATTTAAATTATTAATATATATATATATAGTCTGCTTTGAAATAATTTGGCTGTCAAGTTGTCAAGACATAATTCATGTTAATAATATTACTGACTTTTTATTTCTTTATTTGACAATTTTAGGCATCTGCAACCAGTACATGTTTATATAAACTATTGCTATTATTATTATATTATTTATCCGATTTATTAATATTTTTTAACCATTTTCAAAAAATGAGGAGGTTATCAATTCAGTCCTGTATTTTTTATATATGTACATCGATTACTTCGCAATTTTTCCGGCAATATTTAGGATGTTACCGGAGTGGTCCCATAGCAAACATATTGAAAAATATGAAAAATGGCGGAATGACACCATTTTGAACTTATGAATCGATGTTATGATGAACAATATATGCATTCACTAATGCGTTCACCATTTGTATCAGAAACAAAAAGTTTGTATGTTATCATTGTGTATATAAGACGTGTTATTTATTATACAGTGATGTTACATAATATGCAGTGGCTGTTTGTTAAACTCGACTTTTACAATAAAACTCGTATAAATAGAACTAAAAAGGATGAAATAAAAAACTTTATAAAAAAATAAGCCGACTTTTTTGAAGCCGGTTTTATTTTTTTTATAAAGGTTTTTGTTGTTATTTAAACTAGTTTAAAATTCTAGCACTGCTAATATAACATTCACCAGACCATAAAATGTGTAAAAATTCCTATTTCTGTTAATATTTTGTATATAACAATGACAAAATTCTACTCGTCGTTGTTGGTCACCAGGATGCACACTATGAAGCAGCTTAAATGTATAAGGCCTAATTCAAAATATTTTTAAGCCAACGGCTTTTTTAATTTCTAATTTTTTTACTAGTTGTAGGTTGGTTCTGTCTGTTGCCAAAACATTAATTTCATTTTTATCCCGTTATGAGCTTGCTTTGTGCTGGGTGATGATGTGATTTTGCATTTAAATATCTGTCTGTATGTGTTGGTTTTCTATACACGGTGTATTCGAAATGTCCGTTATGCGGTTTTGTGTGTGTGTTTTGGTCACAAAACTGCATAACGGACATTTCGAATACACCGTGTATAGAAAACCATCACATACAGACAGATATTTAAATGCAAAATCACATCATCGTATAAAAGGAAGCGTCGCAGTCATCAATACTTCAGTCTCTATTCGGATGCGAGAAAGAAAGCTTCGAAAATGCCAAATGTAATTTTGGCGAAACATCAGCAAAACTGTTCTTTTCAGAACGATAGTAGTGAACGGATGTACACCCGGAATGAAAACACATTGTATTTTTCCATCCGTGAAGGAGTAAAATTCAACATATATATATATATATATATATATATATATATATATATATATATATATATATATATATATATATAGATCAAACTTGGTCTATATCTATATATATATATATATATATATATATATATATATATATATATATATATATATATATATATATATATCCAACAGAACTTGTTGACTGAGGACGTCATTGGATTCTACAGAAAAATATCTAAAGGAATCAATCTTTACTTCTTTGCTATAGTTTCATCTGAGATACAAGGGATGTCTAAAAACATGAAAATCACCCTGTATTTTAAAAAGGAAGCGGGTTATAAACATTTTCTCTACGGCAAATTTCGTTTCATCAAATAGCTGTAACACTGCGAAAACCGCAAGTCTTTATCTTTACGAAAAATCGAGATACCCTTTAATGACAACGAAATCCGAACATCCTGTATAGAGTGGGCAACTAAGAAAGGAGGCTGGGTATTTTTCAGAAACCTGTCATTGCGTAGTTATAAAACACTGTTGTCTTTTCAACTTTTTCAGCTAGGCTATATCAAAAATATCAGCAATATAATCTACAAAAGATTGTGAACAATTTTGTTCTAACACTTATTGCTGCTTTGGTTCTTCAAATAAAGTGGTGGGGAATACGAAATTTTCCAAAATTTAAACATTGATAACTTAGGTTTGGTTTAATGAAGTTTAGCAAACTTGATCTCGTTGAAAAGGTCCCTTGTTGATTTGTAACTTGTTTTATAAATTATTTCACGGTCGCTAGAGCTATTTGGAGAAGAATACAATGATACCTATATTTTTATATTAGATTAAAAGAAGACTAACAATGGAACAAGTCAGTAAAAATTTAAAGCTGATATGTTTTTAACCAAAGATATTAATGACAATATTATTGTATTGGAAAATTTCGAGAAAACCACAAAATCTGTCGCTTTTCTCTAAATACCTAATTTATATAAAGCAAATTAAAAAGCAACAAGAGATTTTTTCAATGAAACCAAATTTACGAAATGTGATTAATTCAAACCGAAGTTATCAATATTTAAATAGAAAAAAACGAGTCTCCCCCACCACTTTGAAAAATAGAACTAGTGTTGGAGCAAAATTATTCACAATTTTTTCTAAATTATATTGCTGATGTGTTTAATACTTCACTTGACAAATTAAAGATAAAAAACACTGTTTTTTATAGATAGCTCATAGTGTTACTACTGGTCATTCTAGGGAGTTAAAAATAAATTCCAGCAATTTCTCTTGACCGCTTTTACTAAAAACTCTCCCAAGTTGTGCGATGACTGTTTCTGAGTTATAGTTTAGTTTTTTCTTAGTTGCTCACCTTGTACAGTCATATCTTGCTGAGTAGATATTTACGGCTATTTATCCAGACAAGCAGAGCTTCAAAATTGAAGATTTGAACTGCATTTGCATTTTTTTTTGAATATCAGACAAATAACAAATTTAAATGGGCTACCCTATATATTTAATGCCCATTAAATATGTCTCTTATAACTGTTTTACGTTTGATAACTTTATCTTTAAATGTACCCAATGAACTTGACATAAACTCTTTTGTAATTAATACTTAATATTTTACAATGATGTCAATGAGATTATATTATCTCTTCAGGCAGGTTCTATGTCAATTTCCTTGATTGATTTCAAATATAAAGGTGTTTATAATATATTTAGAGACCAGATATATTCATATATATATATATATATATATATATATATATATATATATATATATATATATATATATATATATATATATATATATATATATATATATATATATATATATATATATATATATATATATATATATATATATATATATATATATGTATATATATATATATATATATATATATATATATATATATATATATATATATATATATATATATATATATATATATATATATATATATATATATATATATATATATATATATATATATATATATATATATATATATATATATATATATATATATATATATATATATATATATATATATATATATATATATATATATATATATATATATATATATATATATATATATATATATATATATATATATATATATATATATATATATATATATATATATATATATATATATATATATATATATATATATATATATATATATATATATATATATATATATATATATATATATATATATATATATATATATATATATATATATATATATATATATATATATATATATATATATATATATATATATATATATATATATATATATATATATATATATATATATAGGGAAGATTTTTACCATTTCTTTTTGAATGAAAGTTTTGGCTCAAAAAAAGTAAAATGCTTTTAAAAGTGGGACCAAATAAACTGATAACAAAAGTTTTTAAAATCTTTCTTATAGCAACGATTAGCGTTTGTTTTAAGTAGTATGAGTTGTTTTGCTTGAAAGGACGAAATAAAATGTAATATTATGAATCGGAATGTTACATAATAAGAAGAAAACCCAAAAAAGTTCAAAGAAAACAAAAGAAAATTTAGATTATACAGTCTTTCAGATAAGAACCCTTAAACGTCTTTGTCTTGAAAACATTTGGAAGTAAATATAGGGCAAACAAAAATTAAGTAAAATAAATACCCGGATTTTTTTTATACACTCTGTATAAGACTTTCTTAATTTTACAAAAACTATACAAAACTTTTTTAATTTGGTATAAAGTATTGTTATTAACCGGAAAAAAAAGTCGTCTTTATATTCATGTAAAATTGTAATAGGATGTTGACCTCAGGTTGCCATTTTAACGACACTCTTTCGTGATAAAAGAATATAAATAATTTTTTAATGTATTTTAAATGGGAGCTAATGTCAAATATTTAATGTTCTAGTTTACGTTATAATTATGGATGATTTCAAACGTTTAAATTCTTTTGTTTCGAAAATTACCTCTTGTTAATAATTTTTACTATTTTACTATTTTGTGACGGAATAGAATAGGAGAAAAAGAGTCTGATAATGGTAAAAAATAATTTTGTCGTTTTTTATGATATAAAGAACGGAAGTTTTCACAGCTTTGATCAATTAAGAAATAAATTTGAAATACTATTCCATGTTTCGCTTTCGATGCTCTGACCACCTTCAGGATTTTGAAAATATCTCGTGAAATTGACGCAATTATCAGAAAGGCAACGGAGATGTGTATCAGTAATAATATTTTAAATTAGCTAAAAGATGTTAGCTAATCCATGGTAGTCATTTCGGCTTTTCGCCACCAAAAGTTCACAGCAGAACTTCCTATCTTCGTAACTCACAACAAAATGCCTCTTTGTAGGGTTTAGTGTTGACCCCCTACTTAGTTTCTCCTATGTAACTGTTTTATTGTACTAGCAAACCCACCCCCAATGCTGATGAAGCTGCACTTATGTTCAATGTTCCGGACCTATTTCTATTCCTATAAATTAATACAGACATTGTTAAAAAAGTAATCAATGAAATCAAAGATTGCTTTAAACTAAACCGCCGGCGCTGGATAGAGACGAACTTATACATGCAAATTTTTTGACATTTGTCATCGAAATGCATTAATGGTTTTGGTCAAATGTTCTAAATTTTACATATAATGCACCTGCCTAGTTTATATTCCAAAAAAAATGAGGGAAGGGGAGCTGGGTAAAAAACTCAATATGTTTATAATCTATAGTTTTTATTACTTTCTAAAATCTCCATGTTGTAAATTAGAATTTAAACACTTACTAGCTGGCTTCGCAGATTTCGTTCTGCCTTTTCCGCTAGATGGTGCAATGAGTTTCCAGTGGAATTATAAGAATATTCACCACATCGTCTAGAAATATTATTGAAGAAAAACATATTGGTTTCATAGAAAAGATACGCAATAAAACAATACAAAAAATAGTATTGTAAAGTCCCGGTAACAAGACGATCATTTAAAAAAAAATGTAAATTGGTGCAGTGAAACTCTCTCACGAACTTGCTGAAAAATCTGGCTTAGTGTTAGATTTTGGTTTTGTTAGGTATGTGAGGTGTTTTTATTAATATTACATAGGTCGATTTTTAGTGTGGCTTGTATTTTAAGTAACAGATTTTTAAACATTTATTACATTTTTTAGTAACTTTTAAATATGAAGGAAAAAATAACTTATTTATTTACAGGTTAGTAAAGAAGTTGTAACATGTCACATTTTATATACAGAGTGTTTAAAACGAACGTTTATTTTACTGTAACCAAATTAAGAAAGTATTTTCTGAATAATAAAAATTTTTAAATGAAATAAAAAAATATGGAATAACAGTAAGCAGTATTATTATTATTTCTTTTTATTACATGTGTTGAAAGTCCAAATGGAGATTTTTTCTTTTTTAACTATTAAGATCTTTTTACCTGTTTAACAATCTCCATTTTTGACTTTCGTTAAAATCCCGTATATAATAAAGGACAATTTGAAGTGATACAATTCTAATTTAAAAAATAAATTATTATATATAACATTATAAATAAATATGATACATACCAGGTATATGTAGATTTATATAAATAATACTGCTTATTGTTATTCTACGTCTTTAATTTCGTTAAAAGTATGTATTATGTATAAAATATCCACTGTATAATACAGAAGTTTTTTAATTAGGCTATATTAAGAAAAAGGTATTTAAATATTTAATACTTATTGATACCTCAATTCTCAATTGCATAGATAAAAATCTAAGAATGCAGAGTGATATGCTCGTTTTAAACTCTTTTAGTGCCTCCTTACTACTTTACTAAGTTATTAGTGTTCTTCTTATTTTATGCTTATTAAAAAATAATAAATGTTAAAAAAATGTAGATTCCATTACTTCAAATATAAGTCATATGAAAAAATCTCACTGTGTAATTCTGATTTGCGACATAAGGGATTTAGAAAATAATATAAATTATTAATTATGTGATTATTGGATTTTTGACAAGTACGCCTGTGAGTCCCCGTAACCCCCACCACCCCAAAATTTTCTCGGAAAGTGAGACTGGAGATCAAAAGTTATATTTATATAAAATTCAGAAAATTTCACAGAAACTATTTTTCATTGAATTGGGTGTGTTATCCTTTTAGGTTTCAGTAATTTTGATAATAATAAGTTGCGTTTTCGGCATTTTCTGGAAGGTTGTAATGGTGCAAAATCTATTGACACGACGGCGAAAATAAATTTCGCCGTCGTGTCAATAGATGCACTATGCAATAAATCTTTTATACAGAGTATTATGTAAGATCTTGTCCTTTTCTCAAAATTTTAAACACCAGAAAACGATTTTAGGCGGTTTTATAATATTTTTTCCGTTTTGCTATACTGGGTATTTTCAATTGTAGATTTTTATTTTTTTAGCTTCTCTATGCGTTAAGCATTTGTTTCTAATCTCAATTATGTTTAAGAGTAATGTTTTAATATGACCGTTATACATAGACACTCTTTATCATTATGTTCTGTGTATTTTTTACTTTAAACTAACTTGTATGTTACGTCAAACGTCAGAACATTCATTATTTTTTATATAAATTCTAATAACAACAGACCTTTTTGCCGAAATAGGTTTTAGAATTTGAAATTTTCTGCGTTTTTTAAGCCTCAAATGATCTTTTGATTTTTACCTTTCTACACAGCCTTTCCTTACAATTCGTCTTCCTCAATTGGTTTAATTTTGAGAGAGAGATACATTTTTTTGGTATTTATGCGTGCATTAACTTTACTAGAAAAGAACAAATAAAAATCTCATTTTGTAACAGTTTTCGCTTAAGAAAGTTTTAAGGTCTTACATAATGCTATCTATAACAGATTTGTTACATACCTCTGTATTTGCGCCCTCTGTGCTATAAACACTGTAACTAGTGCTAGATAATGTTGAACTCCATCTCTTTTTTCTTATTGAAAATATTAAAACTTGAATTTAATTCAAAATTTTGCATAAGTTGGTCTGTTCAGCGGTTTAGTTCATATTGCTTTTCAAGGGGGGGGGGCAAGGAGGGGCCCAGGCCCCCCTGGAAAATACATATATTGTATATTACGTATTACGGTACATTATGGTAAAAAATTGGTTTTGACCCCCTCCGGACAAAATCTTCCAATCGCTTTTGGGGTTACATTGATATACCAAGTAGATCTTGGACGACCCTTTTTTTAGTCATCAGTTATTTTTGAACATTTTTGCATCCTCCCCTGGGTATGGTTCTGCGGGCGTCCATGGGTGCTACGGCAGTTGCTAAGAAACTGGGTTTCCTTTTCACGCGCGAAGATACTTTTCTAGTGGTACGTATACGCTGTAAACATCACAAACCGGACTTAAATATATTCCTCATATATAAAAAGCAGCTCTGTCCAAAAAAGAGCTGTTTTTCTGACTGATAATACAAACTTCGTAAGAAAGCAAACCTCCCTGGAGTATCGTCGAAATTGTGGACGATCAGTCTCTATTTTACAAATCCTACCATGGATTCTGCTTTGACGAGTTAGCATACGTTTAGGAGACACTCGCACAATTACAAAGACCAATTTTGTTTGCTCTTTGATTAATACCAGCAAAGCCAACCCTTTTTTTTAATCTTTATTCTTTAATTCCCTCTTCAATAAACTTACTGACACCCAGTATTTGAATTCCCAGCCTTCGTGGTCTGCCTGTAAATAAAAAAATGTTTGCTTGTCAATACTTTATTAGTTAAATACCTTTGGAAGACGCATTGTATAGCTAGTATATTTTCCTGTTTTTGATCCTACTGCAACGACATGCATTGTTCTATCAGCCAGCAGTGGAACCTCTTTCATTTATCTCAACTGGGTAGTGTCTCTCTCTGTAACCTACATTTTGCCACATTCTGTAAGCTGCCATTTACATTTCAAAATTGAAGTATAATATTAAGGCCACTTCAGCTAGGGATATTTCACTTACGTAAATATCCAGTAGGGGTAAACCGTGAAGATTGGTTGGTGCCGAAGTTTACTCTACTACTTTTACTAGATATGATACCCTTGATACAAGATGAATTAAATTCAGCGTATAGGGGAATATTACGATACTGACTCATAGTCATCTTGCAGTATAATTTCTAAACTTCATATAATTATTAGAAAATATATAAGGAATTGGTCTGTCGTTTAACCTTTTTCTAATACGTTATTTATCAGAAACATAAAATGCGGGGTTTTGTTTTTGAAATTGTTTAATAAATAATTGGGAAATAAGGCTAGTAATCTAATATCAATTAACACACTCATAAAAAAGCAATTTTTATTTAATTTATACTCAAGGGGAATCAGAAATATGTTTTCGATTGGTTGAATGGCTAAAGCATTATTTAAGTACCTCAATTTTATACAAAGTAGCTGTTCCTCACTTATTTTTTTTTAACTCGTAATAATAACCAAATGCAACATTTTTAGTATTTTTAAATGACTTGTAATGGTTTAATATTTTAAAATGACTAAGCTGAAGACTGGTGCGAGGTAGATTGATATGCTTTTGCCGAGGTTCTAAATTAATCAGTTTTGTAACGTATTCCAGGAGGACGTTAAATGAATTATTTTATATTCTTTTTATCACGAACATAAAATGTGGATGTTTTCTCCTAAAATAATTACTTGAATTTCTGATGTTTACAAAAGGACATATCAAGCCGACAAGTATATCTACCAGCAAGATATTCTAAAAATAATATTTCCTAATTATAATTATGAATTGTGGACGTAAGTAAGTAACGTTGGAATTTCACAGACAGAAATAAATTACAGTGTTTATACTGAGTATACTAACAGCGAAAATATACTGTAAACCGACATTCTTGTACCATTATATTACTTTACGTTAAAAAGTGAAGTATTTTTTCTAACAATCATTTGAGATGTAATTAAATATTGCTTGGTCATCGCGAAATAAGAGTTTTGGTCTTTGGGGTTAAAAAGCAAGTAAGGGCTGAATAATATGTTTTATTAATCGTCAACTATACAGGATGATTCTTAAGGAAGTAAATTAAATTTAACAGCAAATTTTTGGTTTAATTTTTACGAAGATGAAGGTCCTCAAAACATGTCTAAAATTCTGCGTTTTTAATTTATAGGGTTTTTAAAAAGGCGATGAATATTTGATTTTTTCAGCATCAATTTTCGTTAAATGTTTGTGAGAATTATTTGTAATTTCTTATTGTATAATTTTTTCTTCGATCACACTTGATTGTGACTCATATCGGCGGTTTCTTGAAGATTAGCTACCTATCTTGTTTAATATGTCCTACTAAAGTTAATAAACAGATTATGGTTTATTCATGACGGCGGTCCAGCACACTTTAGCTTTACGGCTCCCGAATAGTTAAATGGTGTTTCAAGGTTCACGCTACTGAAATACAAAATCAGTGATTTGCCTCCTAGGTCCCTGGGTTTAAATTCTCTAGATTTTTTTGTGATGATATTTAAAAATCTTTATTTATGCTTTTCATGTTCATAGTATGAAATACCTTAGAAATAGGATAATATTGGGGTACTTGTTCTTCTTTTTTTGGTACCATGTCAGTTCCCTCTAACGTTGTTAATTTCATTAGAGTTCGTGACATTTGTTTCCTTCCAATTCCTTCGCGGTCCTCAATTTTCCCTTTCATTATAAAGTGGAAGGTTTTGTATCGGCACCTCAAAGATGATGTCGCATTTTGATTTTAATAATTATTAATAATTCACTAGCGATGTTTTCGGATATTTGAGCAGTGGTATAACCATCATTTTTAGCAAAACTATATTTAATACGCTCGCGATTTGATGGGTAGGCGGTTGCGCGCTCGTACTCTAAAATCACCGCTTCTCCTCTAAAATCCCCTGTGATGAAATCGTCTCCAGCAAAAGCTGAGCTTTTTGCAAAATAATTTGTCGCAAATACTACTTTAATCTCTCTTCTTCACTTCCCCCGTTCCATCAGTACCTACTTTGCAATATAATATGCACGAAATTATCTTTAAAAAGGTACGACGTATTCCCAAAACACTTAATACCAAAAAATCCTCTGACCTTGATGGTAGTCCGGCCATAGTCCTAAAAAAGTACATTTTTGAATTGGCTTCTATCCTTACCGGGTTATTTCGAGTATCCTATTGTCAAGGGCATTTTTCATAAAATCTGATCGTTTACAGCCTGCTTCCAAAGAGGGATCCAAAACTCTTCCCTGTAACTACCAGTGGCGTATATAAGGCGAGGGTTTGGGTGTTAATCCCCCCCCCCAGAGCCACTTTTATTTAAGCTAAAATGATAGAAATAGTATATAGTAAGGACCGTTTTTGCGAAGTTGTATGGTGACTCCTCCACTGCCAGTTTTATCTGTAATAAAAACGAAGTACCTTTTTTTTGGTTGTTTATATTATTTAGAGCAATGAGATAAAGAACAAAAACTGAATATTTTTTTGCTTGTTGAAAATTTTCATTTTCTCAACCCCCCCCTCCAGAAGCAATTTCTATATACGCCTCCCAGTTTTGAGTAAGGCAATGGAGAAGTATATCAACAATGGTATTTTAAATTACCTTGAAATGTATAAGCTTATACATAACAAGCAATACGGTTTCTGCCATCAAAGTTTCACTGCAGATCTTACGTTCGTAACCCACACCTGGAATAGAACCATCGAATTCCACGGAGAAGCCCAAATTATTGCCCACGACATATCCAAAGCATTAAGTCTGGCATGACGCACTTCTTAACAAACTTCCTGCCTATAGTCTCTCTCCAAAACTTGTATTTGGATTGCCAGTTTTCTTTCCAACAGAACTATTTTTGTAGTGGTTGACGGCCATTCCTCAAACTTTCACCAAATCAACGTAGGCGTTCCAGAGGGTTTAGTGTAGGCACTTACCCTGTTCATCCTGCACATCAATGATATGTTTTCTGCTAGCAGCAACCCTATTCACAGCTCTGCTGACTTTTGACACCTTAATTGCCAGAGCAGCCGCGAAGAAATTGGGTTTCCTTTTGTGAGGTCGAAAATACTATTCTTCTGCTAACTTGTATAGCCTCTTCCTCAATCCTTTGTACCCATGACTCTGTCCAAAGAAGAGATATTCGTCTGATTGATGATCCAAACTTCTCAAGGAAGCTTGCATCACCAGAGCATCAGATGTTTTACAGATATTACCACGGATTCTGTTCTGAGCATCCATTACGCCATTTCTCAGCCATTCCTGCTTCTAACTGCAAAGACCAAGGATCTCCCACTTTGTTCGCTTCTTTAATCCCAGAGTGTCCCCATTAGAATGTGTAACCAACAATTGCATTTTCCTCTCATCTCCTAATCTTTAAATTCCGCATTGATAACCTTCTTCACTTAAAGCAACCACGCTACCTATACTTAGGCCTTCGGCTTTCGTGGTACATTCAGAGATAGAAAAACCTCGCAAATAGTGTCGCTCAGATTCGACGATAAACTGTAGATCCTATATTCTTAGGTAAATAACAACTAAATGACTCACAACATAGATGTGTGCGAGATGTAGGCCGATATTCAGCAGTGGATGAGAAAGGCTGATGATAATGTTGATGATACCCATCATGAAACCCCTTAATTAGACCATTAATATTTTCTTCGTGTATCATTTGTAAAAGTTCTGTTGGAATATGGTCTAATCCTGTTGCTTCGTTGATTTTTGATGATTTTATGGTCTGAAGAAGTTCAGATTTTAAATTTTTTCTGGGTTTAGTTGCTCTGTCATCTTTAATTATATCTACTCCAAACTACAGAATTTTTTTTCGTTAGTCATAGTTTTTGTGTGCTATCCACTAGAATATTAGTGGTTTTCTTATTATTACCCGCAACTTTCCGAATTTTCTTGTACATGTTGAATCATCTATCTGCCATACACTTCTCCTTGGCCACCCGTATTTTTTATTTTGTATATTCTACTGCATTTTCATTACATTAGCTTCTTTGTTTAATAAGGTCTAATTTTTCTTCCATCGTCCATTCTTATTTCGGGTGTCTCTTGGTTATGTTATAATTTTGCAGTCCATCTTCGCGAAATAAGTCCCATGTTTCCTTGACTCTTACATATTGACGACTAAACGATTGTGGGTAGACACAATATCTGCGCTACTGTATGTTGTGTTCTGTTGATGCGAGATCTGCATTGTATCAAGGCGAAAAGTGCTCGTTTTCGGAAATTATTCTTGATTTTTAGCAACAGTTTTTTTAACGCTGTACTTTAGACCTATTAGCACAGAAAAATTAGCTACGCTAGCTAATTTTTCTGTCCTATTAGTAACTATTTATGACACTTTTCTTTGTAAAATTGGCATGGCAATATGTCGTTAAATTTAATAAAAGAATCAACCTGTATATATTTTTACATGAAGAATAAGCAATACACATTATTTATTATAACAAAATATTGAAGATAGATAAATAAAGTTTAAAGATATAGCCTTTAAAAGAAAATATATTTATTGCTATAATAGATGATATAATCAAAACTGTCTTTTTGAGTAATGTAGTCTACTCATCACGTCTCTTCTTTAATAAAACCATTGTTTTTGAATTTTTGTACTCTCATGAATATCCAGCCTTTTTATGCCCTTATTTCTAGAGCCAGCTTACCATCTCAAGTTTCTCTGGAATATTTTTATTTGCCCATTTTTAGTGATTCTATTAAAAATAATCCACAATATAAAAAAATTTCGAAAAATTATGATTAAAGTGGATTATAATTTTGTATCATTATGGCTTTGTTTGATTTTTTTACAGTATTTATTAAGTGTTTGAAAGTTTGATGTCCCCGACATACTAATTTAACTATATTTTCTTTAAAGAGATGCGGTTCAGGTTAATATTTAAAGAATCTATGTAGAAAACCAGATCATATGGCACCATTCGAGGATATGCCGGATACATAGGGATCAGCTGGGTTATATTTTAATAGAATCCACAGTGGCTTCTGGCGCATTAAAAATAAGTAAAAAAAACAATTGTTGATAATTAGTGTTATATCAAAACACATTTGATGTTTGTAATTTCAAAAAAATATTTATTGAGTGAAAGATTTTAATTACATGATCTACAATATAGTCAAAAATGCTGGTAATTAGTTTTTCTCTTCATACTCTCTCCTTATCAGCTTGTAATGTCCAAAATTTGTTCTGGTGTTCATCTTGAGCGTCTGAACTTAGTTCTACAGAACACGACTATACATGATGCAAGAAAATAACCAATCTGCAGACACTTAATGAAGTTCAAATCCTTTGTAAAATTAGCCTGAATATTTTATAAAATCTTGTACAAAACAATATAATACATGAATAATTTATCAAAATAAAATTTCTATTACAGAAGGTTCACGTTTCGATGCCAATATATTTTAATAAAAATGTACAAATTGAATTTTTGAAATTGGCTGGAAGATTATGCGTTTATTGAATTTATCTTGTTTAAAATCTGTCAGTGAATTTCCAACGTACCTAGTTTGTTCATTCCTGTAAACTGTATTTCTTCACTAAAATCGCTAGTTTTGCTTATACTAACTGAATCCTGTAATATTTGCCCAATCTACAATGACATTTGTATGTTTTAGGCTGAGACTGCTGCCAACAGAATTTGCAAGGTACTTAAAGTCAATCAAGAAAATGAAAGACTCATGGAAGAGTACGAGCGTCTGGCTAGCGATGTAAGTATATTTTGCTTTTTAAGAGAACTTTACTCTTGTTTTTAGAAAGACAGACACAATAAATCTCCGCAATATCGTAATTTCAAGGAAGTCAGTTTGTGAACTAATTTTATTTAGTCACTGTGTTTTACTTAAAATCCGTCTCTACAGTCTAATTTGTGTTTCTCAGTAGAACCGTGCAGATATTGACAGATTTTTTTTTAATTTACTATTCTCTGGAGGAAGCCACTTTTGTACGCATAAAGAGCGATCCAATCTTTTGTATTACTGTGAATTTATCTGTTCATTTATTTTTACTAAATAAATTCAGGAAGCAGAGCTATTTTTTAGGCTGGACCTCAGAAAAATTAAGGGGCTGGCTAGATTTGTTGCTAAACCTTACCTAGGTGGACTCTGTGCAACTTAAAAACAAAATGCAATTGACAGCCCTGAGGGATATTTAAGATTCTCAAAAAACAAAATAATTAAGAAAATTTGGCAAATTTGGTTAAATGTCGAAGAATGTACTGTTGACAAAATTGGAAAATTCCGACTAGATATCTGTAAAAAACCGAAAAATCGTCATTGTCATTTTTATTTTCAGGCTGCAATTTGGAGAGATATTACAAAATAAATTTTACACCTTTAAAGCCACTTTTTCTCCTCTGCAAGATAGTGCACTCAGGTATAAAATCCGACGTTTTGTCTTCGAGGCCTCATCATTAATTTCATTTTTTTAGATACGGACCTCGATTTTTAATTTTATTTTTTTAAGATGTCCCTGACCTCTAAAAACCATTGATGTAATATACACTCGTACATTTAGAGTTTTAAAATTCTCCTTCGTGAATTTGGAAGGATTCTGGTCTCTCTCACATAATAATATTGTCTCTTATGAAAAAATCTTATATCTTCTGTTTAAACATAAAGTGTGATATGTCGTTGGTTTTGGAAGGTCGAACGCTTGTTAAAAATAAATAAAAAATCCAGTCCTTATTTAAAAAAATTAGTTGATGAAACCTCGAAGGCGTAACGACGGATTTTATATCTGAGTGCGCTGTCTTTATTTATTAATTTAATTTTTTTTTTCGTTTTTAATTTATTATTATTATTATTATTATTTATTTTTCATAACATTATTTACGTAGTCTGCAAAAATAAATTATGTCCTTAATTATTTTTCTATATAAAAAGAAGGTCTTTATTCCAGGAAGTGGAATTTTACCAAATATTTAAAAATATTTTATTAATAAGTACATAAGAGACGCACTAAAAATTTACCGGTCTTTCTCCGTTTAATGCATGATTTTTGTGCAAAATTTTAGGTCAATTGGATAAGTGATTTTTTGGTACCGTGGTGGCCTCCAAATTGTTCCGCCATATTGGATTTTTATTAAAATGTAACCATTTCATTCTCATGTGACCTTTAACTTTTGACCAAAATTTGAAGTCAGTTGGATTAGTAGTTTCTGGGCTACGGCATGTAGAGACCGACAGACTGTCGAAGAGAGAACATGCTTTTCGGGGTCCAGGGACCCGAAATCGCAAAAATCTGCAAATATTACGGCAAATGATTTTTTATGATTAAAGTACTTCGTAAAATTGAATAACTAATTAAAAAGTAGCTATTTCTAGCTTTCCAGTTATATTATATGTGAAGAGTTATTATAATTTGTAAGGTTTTTACAGTTGACCATGATCCTTTTAAGAATTCTGAGAAAGTACTAAAAAGCAAAAATGAATATTTACCACATAAACAAAGCGATGATTTAAATGTAATACTTTTGTTACATGTCCTCTAAGGAAGAATGACATATGTAGAAAAGGAATAGACAATATTTATAAAAATTCGATTGTATCTGTAACACCGCATAAATATTAAGCATAAAAACTTTCAAAATTCTTTTTGCATATTTTGGAAATAAGATAATTTGATTATCTATGATATATTATATTAATTTGATTTTTTTTCATAGTAAACGTTTCCAAAAAAAAATTCACAAGCTTAAGTTATGGCACAGTTTTCGAATATAGCGGCTTGAACACTATCTTTTTACTTCCCTCGTAAAAGGAATCGTGAAAAAATCACTCTCCGACATTTTTTCAGATCTTCACGGCCCCTAGATGACGAAAAACATGTTTTCTCAATTCCGTCGGTCTGTCTGTCTGTCTGTCTATGTGTTCGCGGTGTAGCTACTTACCCGATTGACTTCAAATTTTGGTCTACAATTAAGGGTCATATGGGGATGACCTGATAACATTTTGGTAAAAATCCAATATGGCGAAACAAAATGGCGGCTTCGCGAAATGTTAAAAAAAATATTTAAAAACGGCTCATCCAATTTATCTCAAATTTTGCCAAAACATCAAGTATTATGTTGGAATCAACTGTTAATATTTTGGTACGAATCCAAGATGGCGGAAAAAAATGGCTTAATAAAATATTTCAAAGTTCAGCCTAAAGTCAAAAGTCAAGTGTGGCATAGGTAGAAAGAAAATGGTAAAATATTGGCTGAAATCCTATATGATGGAACAAATAAAAAATGAATACACAATATATGTAACACATATATAC
Source organism: Kuschelorhynchus macadamiae (assembly GCA_030620095.1). Classification (NCBI taxonomy): domain Eukaryota; kingdom Metazoa; phylum Arthropoda; class Insecta; order Coleoptera; family Curculionidae; genus Kuschelorhynchus; species Kuschelorhynchus macadamiae. The sequence goes on along the minus strand of JAUTXW010001663.1, from coordinate 35,803 downwards.
TGTGACTATGTACTGAACTAAATTGGGTCACACTTATCTATTCCTAAGAAATGGAAAAAACCATAACGAGGGAAGTTCCCGTTTACCGATTTTTTTAATAATTTGTTTCATATTTCCAAATTCGTTGCGTTATAGAGGACGAAAAACTAAAAATTTGTCAAATAACCATCTGTTGTAAATTTTATGGATACATTTAAATGGTATTATTTGCACGAAATGTTTGTTTGGCTTTACGTACACAGCACTTTTATCACTCTATTTTGCATTGTTTTTAAAACAATAGCAATTATTCATTATCGCCACATTTTGCTGTTAACCGTTTACTTTTTGTTTGAAAATATAATTACACACTAAAAGCTTAATTTGACGATAAAAATGACGCTGTATCGTTGTTATGGTATTTAGTGACATTTTTTATGTATTGGTCGATTGCTAATTTAAAGCGTTTAAAGCTACAGAGGAAACGCGCATGGTTTGTTGAGATACATAACTTTTTTTTAACTCCTACCGGAAAGTATTTTTTATGGGATTTCGTTCTTTTAGTTAATTATGAAGCTTTTGTTCAGTTAAATGGAACAGCTGTTTTAGGGTAAACATAGACAATGTTTCTGAAATCTTCCCGCATATCATCACAAAAACAATGGCACATTAATGGATATTTTAAAAAACGCACTATGAGTACATACACAACTTTGAAGCCAACTTATGTAAAAGATATATTTGTATGTGCAATTTTAAAGCAAGGACTAAAATCCTTAGAATAACTGGTGGTTGAATATGGACAGACAAATTTTACTTTATAATATCCAGCCTCGTGCGTTGGCTCCGCCTCTGTTATGATAATTAACCGTTTGACATAAAACTACTGCAGGTATATTTTAAATCAATTTTTTTTTCGCCTTATTCCCATGGATCAAAAAGTTTGACACGAAAAGATAGGAACTTTGGCTCTTTTTCCTGATTTTTTTCAATGTAATGTAAAATGTTGATACATAGTTCCTAAAATGTGGTTTTATTTTACAAGTAGCATCTCAAATATCATATCAAACTTATGTTTACATGATGTATTATGTATACCATACCAGACACCATACCAAAATTAAATTTTAAAAATCAAGCACCATGTATATTACATGTCATGGATCTCTTCTTGATGATTATTTATATACTAGATCTAATTTCTTTATCTTTTAAAACACAAACAGAAATTTTAGAAAAACCTTTGTGTAATAATCAATCATCCCATTGACTACAGCAACGTATGTCTCAAAAGTTTTGGCACAAATTATTTTATTAAATTATAGACAAATATAATCGTATTTAAACTTTTATTGCGTGTCGTAACTAACAGTTTTATAGATAATAAGACGTGCTCAGCAACAGTGTGCAATTTTCTGCAAACATCGCCTATTAGGTTTTAGACGGCTTCAACATCCACCTCTCGATTTTTTTTTATAAATTCGCCGTCTTAACAAATATGTATTTTCATCTTGCCATTTTCCATCGTATATTTTTCTCTTTAAATTTTTCGATTGAACGAATCTGTGGCAGAGGTGGGTTATTGTTTCTTGAAAAAAATGGTAAGTTTTGATAAGAAGCCAATTTTGAGTCTCACTTGCATAATGGCATATTGCTCAGTCAGTCCAAAATATTATATCGTCTTCAGAATAACGCTCATAAATAAATTAAGTCAATTTGACCAGACAATTATGAATATAGCGCTGACTATTTAGCCCCTGCAGTGGAAATCATCAAAAAAATTTACAGCAGATTTTGCCTTTTCTTTATACTTTACCTTGTCTGGACAGTCTTCTATGTTATTGGTATAAGAACCATCATTTCCCCTTATCTCTGAGTTAATCCTAGCCAATTCTTTCGAAATTTTGTCCTTACAAGTACGATATTCACGACCCATTTTTTTTACTGTCACTACAACTCTATTCTTGGCCCTTCTCACTATTCTCTGTTTGATTTGGCTTGGACAAATAGCCTCTACCTATTGGTAGATTTACCCATGTTATACCTTGCTTACACTCGGCTATTTTACGATAAGTAGTTCAGCGAGAGATATTTTGATTTTCGAACATGCGAATTTTTTCATCCTTTGGAATCCCCCAACCAAATTATTAACACTTTTGCTAAGATCTAATTTATACGACAGTTGATTTCTGAATTGATTGTCAAAATGAAGACAAGTCATTAAAAATATAGAGTTTTGACCGAAATATAAAACTCTTAAATAGATTCATTTCGGCAGTAGAAAACTTGCTGAAAGCTTTTCAAGACAAAAATAATCGAACTGCTACCATAAATGTTCGCTTATTTGATATTATACTCAGTAAACTAACAGGTGGAGCAGCAGAACTAATAGTTTCTAGATTATAGAACTAAATTCTTGGACTTTAATTAAAGATGTGTTAATAAACAGTTTTTCCGATCAACGATCGATAGATTGTTTAATTCAAGATTTAATAAACTTAAAACCATTCAAAAATGAAAATTCTATTCAATATGGCATGAGAGTACAAGATTCTCGTAGCTTATTATTTTCAAAACTAAACGCAGGTCCTGACGATCCTGAGACTAAACTAATTAAAATACAACACTATGACGAATTTGCTTTAAAGACATTTATAAGTGGACTCCCATATAACTTACAGTTAGTCACTAGGTTAAAATCGCCAGCTTCACTAGAACAAGCAATGTCGTTTGTAAGAGAAGAGGAAAACTTTATATTAAAAATAAATTCCAAAGGTAGACCATTACCTTTATAGCAATTTAATAAAAATACAAAATCAGTATATAGACCCAATTATGTCTCTAATCAAACATCACATTTCGTACCAAACTATATACCACACAAGCCGAGATATAATACATTGGCAAATAATATGCCACAAAATAATTTCCCTAGACCTTTTTCAAATTATCCAAATTATTCTCAACAGAACACTAATTTTAACTATCAGGGACCAATTTTGCAAATAACCAACAAAACTTTGTAAGACCTCAAACATAGACCATTTAATAATCAAAACTTTGGACAGATGTCCAGAAGGACAAATTTAAATAAAGTAGAGCCAATGGACACTAATTCAGGCAATACAGTTTTACACAATCATTTTACCAAGAACTGTATAATCAAGAAGTTTTGCAGCAACCTCCTGAAACTAATGGTTCTTTAAGTTTTCATAATTTTTATGATAATTGTAATATTAATCAACAAACTGATATCCAAAACGATTATGAATATGACATACCTCTATACAACGAAACATATGGTTAATGCAATTCAAATAATAATCAGTTATATGATAGCACTGAATAAGAATCATCAAATTTTCCAATTACGACTTCGAAGACGGATATGACATAATATTTTTAAATAATTATAATATACAATTACCTTATATTAATATTCCCGAAATTAATGCTAAATTTTTATCTCGAAATTGCTTATATACATTTTCCATATTTAATTCAAAAAGAATTATTTCAAGTACAAACAGCTCACGCAATATCGTTTCACGATGAAATAGCAACCTTACCAATTTTTCCTACATTCAGTACTACAGGATTCATCATCATCATCAATGGATTTACAACTCTTCGTGGGTCTTGGCCGCATTTACTATTGCCCTCCATTCCTGTCGATCCTGTGCCACTATTTCCCATTGTCCTACGCCCATTCTTTCTAGGTCTTCTCTGACAGCATTTTTCCATCTTTTTCTAGGCCGGCCTACGGATCTTCTGCCATCCGGTCTTTCCCAAAACAGATTGTTTATAAGGCGGTCATTTCCGCTCCTTACCACATGTCCAGCCCAGCGTAATCGGTTGGCCTTAATGAAACGGACTATGTTTTCTTTGCCAAACAGTAGCTCTAGTTCTTGGTTGTACCGTCGTCGCCATTCGTTTGTGTTTTGATCTGTACGCGGGCCATAGATAATTCGCAGTATTTTGCGTTCCCACACTAACAATTTGTCTATTTCCTTTTTGTTTAATTTCCATGTCTCATTTCCATAGGTGGTTACTGGTCGTATTATTGTTCTATATAACTTGACTTTTGTGCTTCTACTAAGGAGCTTCGACCTAATGAGATGCTGAATTGAGAAGGATGCTCTACTTTACTTCTTTGTAGAACATTTTACTTCGGCTTTGTCTATGTTCCTGTTCAACTTTTTTAATTTGTAGTTCTAAGTGTTGTCTCTTTTTATTTTTTATAGTTCTTCTTGCCAAAGTTCTTTCTCTGTTGTACTGTTCCCGTGTTTCGGCTGTTGGATTCGACAAGTACTGTATCCCTTTTTTGTTCTTTTCTTTTAGAGCATTTTCGCAGTCGTCATCAAACCACTTTTTTATTTTGTGGCTTTTCTTTTTTCCGATGCATTTTTCCGCGGTCTCCGTGATAACGTTCTTAATGGTGTGCCACTCTTGTTCTATGTCCATATTTTCGTGTACTTCCAGCATTTGAAATTTGGTACTGATGTTCTTTCCCTTGTTCTTGTAGTTTTTCCACATTCCTTCTATCGATTTTAGTCTGTCTTATTGTTGTCTGTATGGATAGTTTTGTTCGTAACTTGACTTTTACTAAAAGATGATCCGAGTCACTATCAGCTCCTCTCATACTTCCTGTATCAATGATGTTACTTGAGTGTTGGCCATCAATAAGTACATGGTCGATTTGGTTGCGTGTTCTTCCATCGTTTGAAACCCATGTAATTTTATGTATATTTCTTTTCTTGGGAAATGGGTGCTTTTAATGACCATATTGCAGCCTGCCGCAAAATCGACTAGACGTGAACCATTATCATTGGTAGTTTCATGCAGGCTGTGGCTATCTGCTACTGTCTTTAGGTATTCTTCTTGGCCCACTTTTGCATTTAGGTCCCCAAGTACTATTACAGAATTACATAAATTCTATTTATTTAATTTTTCTGACAAAGTCGATGGATTAATAGGTTTAGACCTTATAAAACAATTAAATGCCAATTTAGACTTCAACAAGTGCGTGTCTACATCTACCTATTGGTAGATTTAGTCATGTTATACCTTGCTTAAACTCGGCTATTTTACGATAAGCAGTTCTGCGAGAGATATTTTGATTTTCGAACATGCGAATTTTTTCGTCCTTTAGAATCCTCTCAACCAAATTATTAACAGTTTTGCTAAGATCTAATTTATACTACAGTTGATTTCTGAAATTGAACTGTCAAAATGAAGACAAGTCATTAAAAATATAGAGTTTTGCCGTTTTCACGTATTTTCCTCCCAATGAATTTTTTGCTAACATTTTAGAGACATACGTTATGTAATATAACGTTTTCCGTCTTTCTCTTGGCTTAATGAGAATTAATATAAGCTTCGGTTTAGACTTTTACTTGTCCCCAGAGTGTCCTGATTAGGGAATGTCTTACCAGCAAAGGCCTTTCCTTAATACTCAAAATTGCGTGCATACTCAAAATGAGCAATGTCAATCCCCACAGTTTTCGCGGGTGTCATAAACAATATCCCCAGAAAGCTAATGTTTGGACAGGCATTTTAGGAGACCATATTATAGGTCCTATATTTTTGGAAAACACATTAAATGACCCTATCAATGTTTACTTATTTAAAAATATTTTTAATCAGTAAACTTTGACCCTATTTACTTACATTCAGATGCTGCAAGATACAATCAGTCCACTTGTTACTGAAGTTGTTGCCGCAAATCCGCGGGAATTGCAAATAGACATTACCCTCAAACAATTTTTTTCGGAATGCCAGAAATTATTTAAATACAGTATATCCAAGGAGATGTATCGGTCAAAGAGGTCTTATAGAGTGGCCAGCACGGTCGCCAGACCTTACACCTCTCGAGTTTTTTTTCTAAGGCTACATGAAAACGAAAGTGTTTAATATATTTGGTTGAAAAAGGTGAAATATGAATTCACCTTGCGTAAAATGAATCTTCATTTAATTGATCGCCATTTAAAATCAGTTTAATAAAACGTATTGGAACTTTGGCTTTAGGTTACGCATAAAAATACCTTTAAACTATGTAAAAATATAATATAAAGTGGTGCCTGGACGTCATTTTGAAAATTTGAGCTGCAACTTTTGGTTTATTTTTTTATTGATGAGATATTTCTTAGTTATTAGAATGGATCAGGCGCACCATGCCCTGGTTGAATTCAAGACAGACAGACAACTCTTTGGCTGGTGTTCAAAAGAAACTAGAAGAATACCGTACGTATAGGCGTAAGCATAAGCCTCCCCGCGTAGAACAGAAAGCGAAACTGGAAACCAACTTCAACACCCTTCAAACCAAATTGAGGTTATCGAACAGGCCAGCTTACATGCCAACTGAAGGAAAAATGGTGTCGGTAAGTACAACGAATTTATTAGTTTAAATATAAAACATTAATTTATACTTTATATATTTAGTTTGCAATGAAAAATTATTATATGATATAAAAGAAAAAAAATTAAAGATTTTAACAAATCATGAATTTCCCATATTTTTCCTAAAAATAATGCTACCTCGGATGATGCATTGCATAGTAATGATTCCAGTCCAGTAAACCTACCCAAAAATTTTCGGTAAAAAGGAACTGCTCCTCCCTTCGGATCACAAAAGAAGAGTAGGAACTTTTGTTAGCATATATACACTATTTGTCAACTTTTAACCCACATTTGCAAATTAAAAATAAAATAAAAAATGGAGCTATAGGCATTTATTTTATTTTGCTTAGTTGGCTATGCTACAAAATGTAAAGTAATTTTAGGTCTCTAATTCAGATTTAATTAGTAGCATAATGAAGGAAAATGGCATTTAAAACAAAAACTGCCTACATTTTCTTGATATGAAATAACTTATCCAAATTATTTATGAAAACTTTTTTTTTTCAATTTTTTTAATGGTCTACCCATTTATTTTCAAAACTAAAATATCAATATGTTTTTATTTCATTTTTTAATCAACACTAAATTGCTTTAGAGATTAGTTTTAAATTTTTTGAAAATGAAGCCGCCTCTAATGTTTAAATTTTTATTATCGGTCGGAGTATAGGTTGGATGGAAGATAAAGCCACTAAGCTTCCATCAAATGTTTCAGTTACTAAGGCAAAAAAGGCTTTAAAAGATACGTTTTTAAGACCAAGACTCACATTTTTTTCACACATTGCCGCCATTTTAGAAGCATTTACAAAAAAATTCACAGCGATAAATCTATGGTTCCTTTTTTGTATGATGATCTATCACAAATACTAAACGAATTAATAAAAAAAAAATTTTGAAAACACAAGTTAGGGATAAAGCTCCCCAACAAATTTTACAATTAAATTTTGATAATAAAGATATTCTTTTAGCAACTAATAAGACTGATGGTGGTTTTGCCACTAAAGAAGCATTAAAAAACGTAAATGTTCCTGAAAAGGGCAAACTTATTTTTTGTTGGAATGTCAGAAATGTTTAAGCAATTAATAGAACATTGTTGTTTTAAATAGGAGTTTATTAAATATGTAACATACTTAAAACCAAACCTCATACTTGATCAAGGAGCGTCATATATAAGTGCCCAAAATATATTAAAGTATTTGTACGAAAAAGAAATAACTTCCGCAGAAATTGAAGAAAAAAGTGGTCAACGGTAAAGCCAGCATCTAATAGATACCAAATTTATATGTTTTTGCAAAACAATCAAACTACTCGAGTGAATACATTTTTCTACAATTTCTTGGAACAAAATAACTACTTTAAAAATTGTGGCATGTTATTAAGTTAATTTTGATCCTTTCTCATGGAAATGCCACCGTTGCGTAGGGGTTTTCCATAAATAAAAATATTTTAGATGAAAATCTGTTGGAGTCCATTATCTGCCAAAGACAAGTATTTGACGCAATTTATCAAATAGGTGGTGCATTGGATGTTAATATTTCTGACAAAATGAGGGTATGTGTTAAAAATGCTTAGAAAACTTATTAAGATGCCCTTGAGAACCAAAATCACCGAAAAAGGAAAGAAAAAGAAATTGATGTCGGAAAAAAAACGAGCCGAAAGTAAACTTTATCATTTAGAAAATAAATAGAAAAACTAGAAAAGGAAGCAGCATCCATGGAACTGGAAATATCGGAAATGAGAAAAAATTTAAAATACTTATTTTCTATTTTTTCTATAATCCTTTTAAATTTAATTTTTAATAAGAACATGTCGCAAGTATATATTAATTTTTTGTTTGTAAATGTATTGTATAACTGCATTTTTTTCCCTAATTTCAAATAGAAGAGAATATCCTTTTTAAAATGTATACCTCTTCCAGTTAAAGTAACCCTGCTTGCTTTATTACTATAGCATTTTCTTTAATATGCTATATTCCTTATACTATTACATTTCATTAATTTTGTTAGCTTTTTTATAAGAAATATAAATTCTCAAAACATAACCTGAAATTTCCGGGAAAACCTGGAAAAATCAGGGAATTTGATAATTCAAAACTGCTAAGAACCCTGATAATATTTTAAAATCATATCATCTTTATTAAAAAACGTATTACATCCATACAAAATTTAGAAAAAATGCACCCTAGAATGTGACAATTTTTATTTTGTTTCGATATTTTTAAGTAAGAAAAATAGATTTACAGTTTGTAATAGCCTCTAAAAATGTTTGGAACCTATAGAAATTTATACAACTATAGTTCAACTTGAGAAGAAATATTAATTAAATGTTTGTAATGTAAAATTTTTCAAAACAAAATTAAATTAAGTTAGAAGAAGATTGGAACAAGGGAATCACTTTGTTGCATTTTAATGGATAATCTAAATACTTGATTTGACCGTCAGTTTATGTAAATTAAAATTGGTATTCTAGGCACTGCATTGTAACAGAGGATTACACAAACTGTATATTGAATAATAACGTAATCTGCAATGCAGTAGGCTAGTTATTTGAATCATTTTAATAAACTGTTGTTGCTTTTTAATTATCTGTATTTTATTATTACAAATTTCCCAAAATGATCTAATCAGCATTTCAAATGAATTTATTAAAATTAGAAAGTTAAACTGATGATACTTAGATATATAAGTCTCAATGATTAATAATCATGGATAAGTTCCTTTCCCCCTTAACACACTTCTTGGTTTGCATCCTCCGAAGGCCGTAAAAATTAACTAACATAAAATTGAATAAGTTGAATTGTCGTAGTTGGTTGGTGAGATCATGGTATTCGTGGGTTAGTAGTCAGAGAGTTCAGCTAGAAACTGAGAGAACCTAGATTAAAATCCCAGCGAAGTCAAGTTAACTTTTTCAAATTGAAATTTTTTTTTTGGAAATTTATAATAATTTAATAAATTTTAAATAATGATTTTTTCGGCAGGATATTGCAAACGCATGGAAAGGCTTGGAAGGTGCCGAAAAAGCCTTTGAAGAATGGCTACTTTCCGAAATGATGCGTCTCGAACGTCTTGAACATTTGGCGGAGAAGTTCAGGCGCAAGGCAGACGCGCATGAGGAATGGACTAGGGGCAAAGAAGAGATGCTTCAGAGTCAAGATTTCCGTAATTGCAGGCTGAACGAACTTAAGGCGCTAAAGAAGAAGCACGAGGCCTTTGAAAGCGACCTCGCTGCTCATCAGGATCGTGTTGAACAGATCGCCGCTATTGCTCAAGAACTTAAGTAAGTGTTAGGAGTTAAGAATAGGTTAAAATTTTCATAAAAATATCTGATTTATATTTTGGTCTCGTCGTCTACAACCTTAGACATAAACCTTTAGCGTTTGCTGTTTAGACCGTGTCTTTTGAGTGTAGTAAATTTTTGAAACCAGAAACCAAACTTAGAGCGGGATGTTCTAAAATCGCGTTTCTGACTGTGGTTGGAACGGCCATTACAAACATTCATCCGCACAATCACTTCTCTCTTTCGATTCATCACCTTGGGCTTGGATGTCACGAGGTGTCACCTCCGTAGAGACGTCAGAAATTGACCCTGATTTTTGGGCTTTTCAGGCCGAATTTACAAATGTGTAGCTGGCTCCTGTCAGTGAATCCACGTTTGTTTTGTATGATTTTCAACAAGTATCTTTTAACTTGGTTGTACTGCTCTGCTGATGAGATCGAATAAGACACGTGTAGCGCGGTTACCAAACTTCACACCTTTTTTTTTCCTTTTATTTTTAGAAATTAATCCGCACAATCGCCTCTCTCTTTCTCTATACGGTGTGTCCCAAAAAGTTTGCAACATATGGGAAACATTTTTACTATTCACTTCTCAAAAATTTTTATTCTTGATAAAAGTTGGTCCTTATCGTTAAACTAAAAATATACATGTCAGATATAATGTAGATGTAATACTAAGACACCTTGCGTAACTTTTTCGAAAATGGCCCAAGAGTAAAGTACCCTTATTCTTTGTAATAGAAAAAAAAATTATTGGAAAAAGTTGTTTAGAATTAAAAATTAAATTCAAATATAAAATTTCATGTAAATATCTTAAAATATGTTTTCTTTTTTTGAGATTTTTTCGAAACCAATATGCCACTGACCAATTTTTCTTTTTGTTTTACCGGCTTACCATATGCTGAATATAATGTAAGGAAAAACAATAAGTTTGTTAAAAAGTTTTTTTTTTTAATGTATTTCAAATGTAGGTTTATATTAAACGCTGTTGCGTTCTTACCTAAATTGTTTATTTACATACACTTGTGTCACCAATAGGTCGAACACATGTTGTGCCAAAGAAATTATTCCAAATAATTGGTATTTTTACAAGCTTTTATTTAACTCGCTTTCTTCATATGTCTTGCCTTTTTTGAAAAAAAATCATAAAAAGAAAAAACATTATATATTAAGGTATTTACATGAAATGTTATATCTAAATTTAGTTTTTAATTCTAAACAACTTTTTCTTATAATTTTTTTTTCTATTACAAAGAATAAGGGTACTTTACTCTAGGGCCTTTTTCGAAGAAGTGCCAAAAGCGCGCTTACTATTATATTTACGTTATATATAACAACCCTATTTTTGGTTTAACGATAAGCATCAACTTTTATCAAGAATAAAAATTTTTGAGAAGTGAATAGCAAAAAACTTTCTCATATGCTGCATGCTTTTTTGGACACACTGTATATATATATATATATATATATATATATATATATATATATATATATATATATATATATATATATATATATATATATATATATATATATATATATATATATATATATATATATATATATATATATATATGTATATATATATATATATATATATATATATATATATATATATATATATATATATATATATATATAAATAGAAAATCGACATTTCCATTTTTGAGTTGCTATTACGCCCCCTAACGGCCATTTTCGAACTTGAAAATAATTTCCAGTTATTTCCTTTGACGATTTACATATAAATATTTTTCCCCATAATTTTATGATCAAGAGTTATCGAGTTATGCCCGGAGGCCATCCTTAATGGATCACTCTGTATATATATGTATGTATATATATATGTATGTGTATATATATATATATATATATATATATATATATATATATATATATATATATATATATATATATATATATATATACATATAGAGTGATCCATTAAGGATGGCCTCCGGGCATAACTCGATAACTCTTGATCATAAAATTATGGGGAAAAATATTTATATGTAAATCGGTCAAAGGAAATACCTGGAAATTATTTTCAAGTTCGAAAATAAAAAGTTAGAGGGCGTAATAGCAGCTCAAAAATCGAAATGTTGATTTTCTCTTGATTTTTCCTAATTAAGGTTTGTCAAAAATATAAACATTGTAAACTTTATTTCTTTCAAGCATTTATATCTCTGTTTTGGACCTGCTGTTGCGCCCCCTAGCTGCCATTTTTCGAACGTGAAAATAATTTCCAGTAATTTCCTTTGGCCGATTTACTCATTCATATTTTTTCCCCATAATTTTATAATCAATAGTTATCGAGTTCTGGCCGGAGTCCATTCTTAATGCGTCATATATAGATATATACAGGGTGTTTTCTAACTACGGTACGTAATTCCAGGAGGTGATTCCTTAGGGCATTTTAAGAAAAAAAAGTTCGAATGAACATGTGTTTGGAGTTGTCTCGATTCTGAGATACGGGCTTAAGGATATTTATGATATTTGTAGAAAGCCGATTTTTATTTTAACTCACCTCCTGGAGTTACGTGCCGTAGTTAGGGAACACCCTATATATATAAATAAATTTACCATATCCTGTTCAGAAATAGAAACGGCCGGACCAATATCATGTTTAGTTTCTAATAAGGCATATTTGAAGAAAGGGAGGATGTGCAGATGGCTGTGTGGTAATGAGCTACCCTTTCCCCATTTACAGAACACATGTATTAATAGGAGTGGGATGATTTACACCTAAATATACGACAGTTTTTTTTCGATATATTTCACCTAAAGCATGTCTTAAACGACGGATTTTTTACCGGGATAAAGACGTCCATATTTTTCTTAAAAGTCGTCTGTAAATAAAGATATAAATATTATTATTACTGTATATTATTAAAAACGTCTGGGCCTAAATCTAGATATATTACCATTTCTATTCATAAATTTATCATATCCTGTTCGGTAATAGAGACGGCCGGACCAATATCATGTTTACTTCCTAATTAGGCATATTTGAAAAACCATAAATTTTATTGTTCTGTGGGATTCTAATTGGAAATAAAAAATCACTATTTTAGGGACCACACCTGTGTTATTCTTTACATAACTTTGGACGGAATAAAATTTGTTTGTCTTTAACAGGGAGTCATAAAAAATTTTTTTGTTGTCATTAACGGTACCTGATACATATTTAAAAATTCTAAAGCTGGTGTAGTCAATGCCGGTGTTTAGTTAGTTATAAAATTGGTGTCATTATTTCTAAGGACCGAGTATTTTAGAATTTTTGTCGCTAAAAGTATCGCCAGGATAGACATAAGAAGGAATATTTCTTCTTGTCAAAATGTCAGCCAGCCCTTTTGGTTCCTCGTCCAAAAAGTAAAAGTTTTGAAAAAGATCTATCCTCCACTTCCAGGGAAAAACAGTTCGTCAACAGCTGGTTCTAAAGTCACTTACATTTTTAGTTTCATAAATACCAACTTTACTGCACGTACTGTAGGAATGTTGTTAATGAGATGAGGCAAATTTTCACACACCTAACACCTATAGTCCACAAGTGGCTCACTCCAAAACTGACTTCTATCCTTGCATGTCCGTTTCGAGTATGGAAGAGATTGCACTATATAGCTTTATTCGGGTTTTTATTTTCGGATGGTTCAAAAACTCCTCAGAAAATGACCTCTAATTGATCAGAACTACTTGAGCATTGAGCATTATTAGGGTACCAAAGACCGTCTCTAAAAATCGACAGGTATTTTGAAGATTCTGAAAAGGTATAGGTAAACTGGGAACTAAACTATCAGAGTATTAAATAAAATGTGTGCGGGTATTTCGACACTTATTAATTAAATGATAGTTTGTTTTTTTTTCATTAAGAAATATAAAACCCCAAAATACAAAAATGATACCATTTAATTATTAAGTGGAGAAATACCCGCACAGATTTTTTTTTTCTAAAACATAAGGGTAATAATTGTTTAAAAAAATCATTCTTTTATCGGAAAAAGATATGTTTTACAAACTTTTATACATTTTGAGTCTTACATACTATTTACACAGTTAAGTTTTACATGTTATTTGGGAAGTGAATAATACACATTTTACAAAATAACGAATCACCTTTTTGCATTTTGTCACACAAATCAGACACAGTTTTGCTTCATTCGAAATTTTTTAGGTAATGGTCCTGGCAGTGTCTTTTTATCTGCAGTTGTAGATATTTTTTCTAATATAATTTACATCAATTGTATCTGCTCTGGTTATTAGGTTCGTTTGTAACTCACGACGAATAATTTTTGATTTTTTTGTTGTCCTCGTTGGATTTTCTTTTACAGGCACTCGTTATAATCTGCCTATTCAGCTTCTTTATATCAACTTCTTGATTATGAATTAATTCGCATTTATTAATTACATGGTCTAGATCAATAGTGAATATTTTCGCTCCACATTTGGATGATTTTTTTGTAAATGTCTAACAGTTCTAATTTTAACGCGAACACGAATCTTCCGATTCGCAGTCGGTTCCAGATCAGGACGATGAAACTCGAACGGGTATATTTCGATTGGGCATACTTGGGATAGATCAAAATAGAGAGAAAAGAGAGAATGCGAATGAAACTTATAAAATACTGCTCATGCAGAACCTAAAAGGGGATCCAAAACCTTTTGTTCTCACTACAGATTCATATTACAAACCGTAATTATGGACAATGCTGCTGCTACATCACTTCTGACTTTTTAGATTCTCGCTTTATAAAAAGTCGTTCTGTCTTGCATTATCATTATTATTTTGGTTTCACAACGTTTCGATGGTAACTTCTTCTTCATTCGTTTTCAATGTAAACTAGATGCTATATAACTCTAAAGCTAGGGGCTTATAGATATAGTAGTCCGTATGCGGTGATGCGGGAAGTCTCCGCCCCTGGATGTCTAAACCGTGAAATTTTAGGAGGTCAGTTTGATCTAAAAGCGGCTTCCATATGTTTAAAATATCGATGTTAGGCTTACTGAAAATGTCTTGATCTTTTTTTATGAAAGCTCCTTCTATAAGCTTTCGTTTTCGCCAGCGCTGCTTTATTTTCTGCGCTATGCCCAATTTTGATGTCTCTTCCTTTTGAGTACGATTAAAATGCTCCTCTCCTGGACTCTTCTACTAAGAGGGCGTTTTATCTCCAATGCAGGATTCACCACATTCACACTGGATTTTGTAAATGCATTCTTTTTTCTTGTCAATATCTTTTGGCTTAGTTTTTTTGAGAAAGCTCCTTAACGTATTTTACGTTTTAAAAGCAGTTCTAAAATTGAAATTCGTAGCTGTTCCTTTAATATAGGGTAATTAGAGAAATTGTTATTTCTTGTAGATCGGATTGTGTCGTAGTATGATTATCATTTTCTGATTTTAATATTGTATTATTAATTTTTTAGAGTAACCATTTTTGCAACAGATTTTTTTTTGTTTTCAATTTCCTCAAGGTATCATGTTATTACAAGTTGTTACAGCTAGCTCTGTTAGTTTACCATTTGAAACGTTGTGAAACGAAAATAATAAAGTCCATGCCACTCCGACAGAATGAGTTTGGTGAATATTCATCATTGTTTACTACCTTCAAACAAACGTTAGTTTTCATATGATCAGTGGCGGCTCGTGGTGAATTATATTGGCAGGTCAATAACAAATTTAAAAATAGGCATACTTAAAATAAAAATAAATATCTTATCTTTAAATTCTCTTTAAGTTCAGGTCTACTCTTCGTTCTTTAGAATTGGAAAAATGCTGAATGAATATTCTCGATTTCTCGATACTTAACATTGCTAAAGCCGATAGTTTATCTTGGCCCAACTTATAACAAAATTTATAAGCCCTCGAAAAAAACCCTGGATTTTCAGACAAAGCCGTTTCATCATGGCCACGTAGTGACGGCTCGAATGCTCTACAAAATTTTACGCAATCTATAATTTTGTTTAAAATATAACGATTTTTGGTTACATTTTCATTCAAATCTCTAAGGGATTTTCTATAAGCTGTGTCTAGCTGAGTGCGAATATCAACACTTCCGACCGTAGCATAGTTTACCGAACATTTCATGTGACTTCGGAAAACGCATGTTTTTTTATTTTTTCTTTTAAGTGTTTTATGTCTTTAACACCGGTTTTGCACCATAATGAGTCCGATGAGTCCTTAGAAAACAACATACAAACATAACAGTAAAATGAGTTAGAGACTTTATAACCACATATCCAGTTAGCTAAATCGTACATACTTTTGCGAAAGTTTCCATAAACCTCTTTATTTTTGTCTTTACTAGTTTGTCGTATACTAAGTTCTGGCAAATCGCGTCCACTTACCTTGAATTCGGTTATTTTCTCAAAATTAAGTTCGTTAGCACTCTTTAGTTGTTTAATTTTTTGCACTACCGATATTTTATTTCATCTACATTCACAATTCGAACATAGACCACCTTGAAATTGGTTATTTTTCCAAAATTAAGTTCGTAAGCACTTTTTAGTTGTTTACTTTTTTGCACTAGTCACTACCAACATTTTATTTCCTGTATATTTCCAACTCACACCTGGATCATAAAAATAAAAAAATAATTTACAAAAAACAGTATATAAATCAATTTTTATCGATTAAAAACGTCTGAAACAATATCTAGTTAGAATATCGACCGCGCGACCTCTGAACAATTAAACTTCCGCATGCCTACGTGATGCCGCGGCCGATCGATCAAATTATGAGAAGAGACCGGCTGATGACCCAAATCGCGATTTCATATTCCATTTGCTATCACGTTCGGGTGGCTGCCGCTCGGTAGCTTTGGAATCTTCGGGTACTTTCGTCAAGCTTTAAGGTAATCAGGGCAATTCGGACTGCCCAGCCTAGCTTAGTATAGCGGATTTTATTATGCCTAAGAAACGCATCGAGACCAATCGAACCGCCGGCCGCGCGCGGCTAATAGTGTAGCGTTTTTAACTTTTCCCAAGGTTCGCGTTTTATTATAACTATTAGGAGGGACGGTCAAACGAATAATTTATTTTCTGAAATATTTTTGGGTGGTCATTGAAAAAATGACTCTATGGAAGAGCCACCACTGCATATGATTAAGAAGTGTTATGGACAGATAAACCTTTTTTACTCGCAAATACATTGTGTACTTCCTTGTAAATAAATTGAACAAACAAAGATGGCCAAAAATATGATCAGGCGTTTCCAGGATGACGCACTGGATGGGAGATACTGTTTTAATTTGTTAGTACTAATATCTGCGTATAGAAAAATATTTGTTGTCTCCAGCGTGACGACTAAACCTAAATATACTTTTTCAGAAAAGAGTCGCTTGTTAAAAAATTTGATTTTCTGTAAACATTCAGTTTTGTCATATGATGTGAATAGGAAATACAAAAATTTTGCCGAGAGTCAACTGTTTTTATTTTTTATTTTAATCAGTTAAATATAAAAAAAAAATCAGTGATTATCGTCATGTGGCTCTCATAAGGGAAAAAATCGTGGAGTAATGCAATTTGTTTCAGTAAATACTGACTTTGTTTCTTTTGTAATTACTATGGAATAAATAATAAATTAATTTAAAGGAATAGGCGGAAGAAGTTATTAAAGATAAAAATGCAAAATTATGAGATTTATGGAATTTTAAATGTTTCTGAATATTTAACTGATATTTTGAATTTAATTCCTTTTTTGAATTCCACATATCGCTTTGCTTTAAGAAAGTAGTTTACTCTTCACAGTATTTTATTTTGTATTTTTTATACAAATGACAAAATTGAAAAAGGGATTTTAGTAAGAGTAGCTTTTTTCGAGAAATGGTGTGTTTGCCGTTTTGTCCCCTTGTGACCTCTCTCCGCGGATTTACTGTACATTCAACACTTCGGGGATTATTTAATTCCAAGCACTAAACAGACATTGTCAAGTTTTACAAGTACAACGGTCAAAAGTTTTTTTAAATTACTTTTTATAAATTTGAACTCAAGGCATTTAATGAGAATTCTCTTATTTATTTTCAAAATTTCAGCACCCTTGACTATCACGATAGCGTCACCGTGAACGCACGTTGTCAACGCATTTGTGACCAATGGGACCGTCTTGGTGCTCTGACACAACGCAGAAGGCAAGCTCTTGATGATGCGGAACGCATCATGGAGAAGATCGATATCCTTCACTTGGAGTTTGCCAAACGGGCAGCTCCGTTTAACAACTGGCTCGATGGAACTAGAGAGGACTTGGTTGATATCTTTATTGTACACACTGTTGAAGAAATCCAGGGACTTATTGATGCTCATTCCCACTTTAAGGTTAGTATTATCATCATTAAAAAAATGTATGCACGATTTTACGTCTTGGGATGGAAGTGGATATACGGAAAGGTAAAAAAAGTGAGGAGGCAAATGGAAACTTATTTTTTTAAATTTTTTTTTGGTAAAAGTTAGTGCTTGATCTTTTACATCTATGTTATTAATTAATTTCAAATTTAAACGTAAACTAAATAATAATAATTTACAGCAGAAGATTTTAAAAGCTTTTGGAAAAAAATGTATCTAAGAAAATCCTTAATTTCGCTTTCCCCAAAACTTCCCTGGTGAATGAATAAATGTTTCCTTTTATAAAGGAAAATTAAAGTTAGTGTAATTTGTATTTGTACCAAAGTTATATACAGATATTTCTTGTATAATTTTTGTAAGTGTAGTTTACAGATATACAGGATGTTTAGATTTTCTGAAATAAATATCAACTTTAATTTCTTAAATGTAACACTCTGTATAGTATGTAGTAGGTTTGATACATATACATTTATCTTTAAAAATATCTGAAAACTTTGAGAAAAAACCCTGAAATGAGATGCAATGACATTGATTCCAATATGTGGTGGAACGTTCTCCATCTCTCTATTTAACACATTGCTTCTTGGGGAAGGGTTTTTTCAGATTTCTCGGCTGTTTTTGAAGATAACAGTATCAAACCTGGCGTACAAAATTTATAATCAGCAAGGCCCAACTCATTTGGTGGGCATTTAATATACAGGGTGTTACATTTAAGACATCTAAATTTATGTTGGTTTGAAAAACATCAAACACCCTGTATATCTGCAAACTATAAGGTGATCAAGATAACTCTTTAAACGGAAATATGCTAGTTATTTTTGAAATAGAACTGACAGGGTGTCTCAAAAAAGCAAGCCAAGTACCAACTTTGTTTTTTATAAATATAATATACCACATTTTTTCATGTTTTTGAATTTTATATTAAAATCTGCATACTTTTTGTATAATATACCATGTATATAAAATTAGCGGTTTTCGAAGTATAGAAGGTTTTAGAATTTCGAAATACTATCCTTTTGGGATATAATTGCTTACTTATTTTGATACCTGCTGCTATCTGAAGGCAAAGGTTTATTTTTCAAAAGTCATGTCATTGATGTTTGAACTCTGATTTACTGCCTGACTAATTTTAATTTTGTGCTAATATCCTACAAAATATTTCGGAAATGGGAAAATCTTATACATAGTTTTTAAATCATGTTTAATAAATTTGGAAAAAACATGGTATTAATTCCAACTTAACAAATAAAACATATAATTTCAAGAAAACAAATAAAACTTATAATTTCTAACCTTGTAACATTTATCGGAAATACTTTATATGACCTTCATTAGTGCATTTACAATTCCTTTGTACTCATTTTCGTTTAAATTTCTTATTTATTCAACAATTTTTCTCTGAATGTGTTCAATATTATTATTTTTTCTCTGTAAACTGTATCTTTTATATCTATTGATATTATTCTTTATGATACGTATTATGTTACACACTTTCATAATTTGTTATTAATAGGTTTAGTCTTTGCAAATAGCCCCAAAGGAAGGTATCCAAGAAGCCTACACAAGTCAAAAAATGGTAGATAAAATACAGTGATGTAGTACATTCAATAAAAAAATTACAATACAATAAAATAAATGTTAATTACGTCCCTATGTCAGTAACACTTACAACCTTTACAAAAAGACTCTGCCCTATAATTGAATTAAAACAATCAAATATTGCCAAAACCAGTCTTTAAAAACCCCGATAGAATATAAATTCTTCTAGTGAATATAAAATGCATTGCTAATCAAGACCTTCATAATGGCCTTTTTAAATTCCTTGAATGGTGATGTTCTAACACTGTGTGGTAATTTGTTACCACACGAAATAACTTGGTCCACTCTGATTCTGCGCCAGCCTCCTATATGCTGGAATCAGGTCCTGCCTTTGTCTTGTACCATATTGGTGGACATCTCTATGGGCCATGTATAAATCAGGATTCCACTTAACATACAACAAGTTTTCCAAAATGTATAAAGACGGCAGTGTAAGTATTTGATTTGTGAGACTGATTTCGAAACCTGGTTTGCAAAATTTCGTAATAGAAAGATATTTTTGGCCAGCCTGCCAGAAACGGTGTTAATGTGTTGGTCCCACAAAAGACTAGACTCCAGCATTACACCCAGAAAGCAATCCGATGCATTAGCATCCTCCAGCGCTCTCTTGGACTCATGGACAGTGCCATTTCATGAGTTTTGGCGGTATTGAGTAACAGAACGTTAGAGGCAAACCATTCATTTGCTCTGGAAAAAGCCTCTCTCGATCTTTGCATCGACTGAGTGTAACATCCACCCCTGACCTGAATTCTGCTGTCGTCAGCAAAGAGAGTATATTTTTCATTAATTGCGATTTGAGGTAGGTCGTTGATATATATTAGAAATAGTATCGGTCCTAATACTGGACCTTGCGAACGCCCGTTGTAATATCTCTCTCGGCAGACAGTGCACCTGCAATTTTCACAATTTGTGACCTGCCTGCTAGGAAGGACTGTAAAAGATTAATACTACTCTGGTGAAAGTTATAGTACTTGAGTTTTTCAATCAGGAGAAAATGCAGCATGCAGTCGAACGCCTTGCTTAAGTCGCAAAACATTGCAGAGGCATACTCACAATTTTCAAAAGTTTCTATGATATAATTAAGTGCATCAAGAATTCCGAAGCTGGTATTAAAGTTTTTATGAAAGTCAAAGTGACATTCCTCGCGGGCCAGCTGATTGTTACATATCTTCCCATTCACACTTGATAATTATTTTGAATAAAGTATTTTACTGCCACAATATTATCGTGTGGTGCTCCGTCTTGTTGCCAAATTATAATTTGCCGAGTTTGAAGTGGTAGTTCAACGATAATATTTGATTTTCTAAAAGTTCCAGATATCGTAACCAGTGGCGGCTCGTGGTCAACTTTTCTAGGAGGTCAATACATATAAACCACAAAGTTAAATAAATCGTACATATTTCAACAAAAATAACAATTTACTTCTTTGTTTTTGACTTTACTTGTTTGCTGAGTTTCAAATTTCGATAAAGGTCGACTACTGGTCTTAAATTCGAGTCGTTTCTCAAAGTTCAGCTCGCCAAAATAATTGAAAACGGATTATAAAATCTTAATATTCTAAAACACTGTGGTTCTCTTTAAAACATTAATTTTAAATCAACAAATGTAAAGTCTTCTAAATAAAATCTATAAAAATACGCAATCGTAACCACAACCTATCACATGATCCACATTAAACACATCAACTGACAAAAATATTTAAGTTTCCTCGGCGCGGCTGTTGACCCAAACTTTGCCAAACTAAGCCGTATATTACCTATGCGCCCCTATCCGAATTTGATCGGGAACACTCGGGAAAAACTCGCCTTCGTTTATAACCACGAGGGCAACGCGGTCCGCCAGCCGTGATCAATTCCAAATGAAACGAAACCTCTCCGGAGATCGCGGTGCGGGGCATCGATAGTGTGTCGCGGAATTAATAGAACGGTGAACGGGTTTATACGCTCAGAATAATAGAGGGAATTTCCAAATTTAAAAAAAATTAAAAAAATATAAATGTAATATGTATTATTTTATTTATCTGTTTCTGTTTGGAAATATTTATTGGGAGGTCATTGACCATTTAACATAATGGAGGAACCGCCACTGATCGTAACCCATTTAAGTAATAGGTAAGCAAATATATCCGAAAAATGATAGTATTTCGTAAATCTAAAACCTTCAATATTTCGAAATCCGTAAAATTTTGTATACATGGTATACACCAAAAATATGCAGAATTTAATATAGAATTCAAAAACATTAAAAAATGTGGTATATTATATTTAAAAAAACAAAGTTGGTACTTGCCTTGCTTTTTTGAGACAACCTGTATACATTACATAGATTTATGAACTCTGTATGTAGAGTGCGATTAATTTGTCTTGATAACATTTTAACCTGCCATATCTCCTTTAGTTTTAAAGTAAGTCGTATGAATCAAAAAAACGAATTGTAGGGTTGCCTAACGAGTTTGTTTTTTTTAATAAAAGAAATAATAGACTATCGGTTTTACAAAATACCACCATAAGTTGTATTTTTTCAAAATGGGATACTCTGTATATTATATGTCACTCGAATGGGTCTCTTCTTGTTGATTATAAAATATCCCCAAGTAGCACATATAATCATATATGGGCTAAAATGCTGTGATATTGGCTAATATCCCTGGCTAATTAGCTAAAATGGTTAGCCAAAATAACAGTTCTATTACAGTATAAAGACGGAAATACGGCTAAAGTGGAGAATAATAATTTGGCCATTATGGGGTAAAAATGGCCAATTGGCAATTCTATGACCCTCTCCTTTGATTTTATGGTTGGGTTTTTAGCTACTTTTTGACATTAAAATCGAGCTTTTTTAGCTAAATTCTGACTTGTTTTTTAGCCGAAATTTGAGTAATATTTTTTCCGAAATTTACCTAAATAATTTCTCATTTTTTGCCTTTTCTTCATTTATATAATAAAGCACAAATTGTTTCAAATTATATAGAAATAGTATTGACAGAGCCAATCAGTGTAAGAATTTATGAGCCAAGAGGAAATGCACACACATGGTTTGACGGTTGGTAGGGACAAAAAACATTTGCTTTTATCTTAAAAGAATCTAAGATAGGCATGTAAAACAAGCCCCTTATTGAAACTAAAAATTTCGATATCTACAAATATTTTTTTTTTATTTTTTAGTTTGGAAATATATTTTACTTTGATTCAAGGGTTCATGGCAAACCAGATATATTTATAGCTAGAAAGAATATGTTTGTTTAAAGTGGTCAAGTAATGGCTGCTAGGAAATTAGCTTAATTTTAATTTCAATCATGGCGGATCATAAAAAGCTTTGAGCTATTTTTTAAGCAAATATCCTTGAAATTGGCCAGTTTGTAAGTAAATATTTATCAAATGGCAATAGTTTTCAAATGTAACCGAAATGTAGCAACATTTACTAAAAGTGTGACAATAAAAATGCCTACTTGGTTTGCCTTTAGTACTCTAATTTAAGACCCAGGAGCCAAAAAATTAAACGACGGTCTTTTGGTTTTTATTAGACATTTTGTATGGTAAATAATATATATTTCGTTTTTCTAAATATATCATCAATTTGGTTAAGTATAGTTTTATAGGTTATAGAAGTAAATTTGAAAATGTGGCATATTTTGGCAATACTATAGCAAAAATAAGCGAAATAAAACTACCCAATTTTTGTTTAATTTTGAAACAAAAATATTATAATAAAAGCCATATCTTTTCCTCTCAATGTTTGTTGTCTTAAAATGTCATAATCTGGCATTCTTATATAGCTATTATTACTATAATTAAACTTAAATACTTGCTATAATATGTTTGGTTGGAATTTGGGGAAAATGCCTATTCTATTGATTAAAAATACTATATTCTGGCATTTTAAATAGCTATGCTTACATAATTTAACTTTACTTACTAAAATATATCTGGTTATGTTGTGGCAACAAAATCAGATTTTTTGGCCATCCAATATTACAAAAAAAAGTTGGAGTTTTAATTACCTCATAAAAGATATTTTTTGGCCAAGTAATTATGCTATAGCCTATCTACATTAAAAACTGCTACTTTTGGAGCCAAAAAACCAAATTTGAAGCGAGCTTTCATGGCTAGAAAACAAACCAAGAATCATTTGCCGAAATTTGACAAATCTCTGGTTTTTATGTATCTTTTAAAATTTTGCTATAATCATAATTTGTGTTACTTGGGTCTGGTTTGATAACTTTATTTTCAAAGACACCCCAGAAATTTGAGAAAAACCCTGCCATAAAAGGCAATGTATTTCCCATCGACTCCATTATGGTAATAGAGCGTTTTCCGGCTCCCTCTAACACACTGCCGCTTATAGCAGGGTTTTTCTTAAATTTCTTGGGTATCAAAACAGATATATTTATAACCTCTAAGAAGATACCCATTTAAGGGACATATAATTTACGGGGTGTCCATTTAAAAAATACAACCTCTGGTAATATGTTCTAGAATTGATTTTTTTTTGAATTATTAGAAACATTTTTAACAAGCCTAAAATTTTTTTTTGGTTCATGTGGCTAACATACATTTTACCATAAAATTCTGTAAAATCTTGAACGGTTTGACTGGAAATTGTAAATTTTGAACTTTTGAGCCTTTTAAGTTTTGCTATAAATCATACTCTAAATTTTATAGCTAGTTAAAAAAATGTCAAATTCCATAGTATCACGAAAACAAATGAATTTTGGTATAGGATATGTTACATGAAATGTAATCAGAATTCATTTAAAAATGTGAAAATATGTCCTATTTAAAATAACGAAGTTGATAGTGACCCAAGAAAAACGACTTACCCTGTATATACAGAAATATTATTTTTCGTTTTGCAACAATAAAATGTTTATATTTTTTTCGTAAACTTTTTTATAAGTTACAGCCATTAAAAATCACACACTGAAACTTTTTATCATAATGATCTTTTTGGTAAATAAATATTGTTATTATTTTCTCTATTTTTCAGGCAACATTAGGCGAGGCTGATAAGGAATACCAAAGCATTGTTGGCCTTGTGCGAGAAGTTGAAAGCATCGTAAAACAGCACCAAATACCCGGAGGACTTGAAAACCCCTACACTACTCTTACCGCTCATGTAAGTAACATATATGTAACAAAAATCATCCTTTTTATTGACAACAGTCTAGACATTCACTGTTTCATGGCATTTAAGGCTTAGTTTTCGCTGATATCATACACAAAAACTTTTATGTCAGGATTATAATATACTTTATAAACGCTTATAAAAATAGATATTTTTTTGACTCACTTATGCATTATTTGTAAATTATCTAAAATCTTTAGGGATATTTGGAGGATTGTATTTTTGGTATAACTGATTTGTCGTTATTTTTGAAGTGGAATTCGGAATATGCCAGTTAAATCATCTGGAATCTTAATAAAATTGACATTAATAAGTCGAGCCAGCCATTACTGTACTCTAAAATGTTTTGGAGGTATTAATACCAATAAAAGATAATAATTTCGTGGATATTTGCCATGACAAGGTGTCCCAAATTGGACTATACGAAAATTAGTTATTTGTTAAATTAGGACAAAGTTGCGTGTTTATGTGATGAATTAATCACTGCTTACAAATTTTGAATAACGCAAGTACTTTCGGAAATACCTGAAAAAAAATTAAAATCGATTTTATTTTTTTTACAAAGAGAATGCACACATTTTAATATTGTCACTTTTTGTCCTGTATTAAATTGACATAATCAAATTTAAAATCCGACATCTTGTTTTTGGGGAACCAGCATAAACTTAATTTTTTTAAATACAGCCCTGGATACCACTTTTTTAAACAGCCTTGGACATTTATGACAATGTATGGCAGATTACATTTTATTACCATCACTAGATTTTTTTTTCAATAGGGTCCTCTGTTTTTACATACCGATTTTTTATTACCGTGCCAGCTTAAAATGTTTTAAACCTAATTAGAATTAAATATAACTGCTTTTTTGCCTCTACTTAAACATACAAAATACCCTTAAAGCAGGTCAAGTTTTAATGCCATATCTCATTTTATATTAAGATCAGTAGCAACTTACCAGACTTTTAGTATAAATTACTTTTTATGAAAAACAATATGTGTTGGCGGTTATGTTCCTTAGCTGCTTCCAAAATGTGTAACAAATGCCTCCGTTAAAAAAGAATTGACTATTGAATAAACTCCTTATAAGCTAATCATTTATATATTAATCAAAGGCAGCCTAAAAACTAATGCGTGCTAGAAACTTAATAAATTATATTTTCTACTCGGAAAAAACAACTTTTTTTTTAGTCACTTATTTTTGTTGGCGAAAAACTTGAATCTGCCCTGGCAGTAATTTTGATGAATGAAAATGAAGTGTAATACTTTTATTGTTTATTTTTAATAAGTCAAACAGTTGGAAGTATTGAAAGTTAATAATAGTCGCTTTTTTCGAACGGAATGGATAAACTGAAAAAATGAGTATTTGAAGAACTTTAAACTCATATGGCATAAGTCATATGAAATGTATGTAAATCGAAGGCTTAGACCGGGGGTCAATGAAAGAAAGGTGGAATTTTGTTATAGCCTGAGAAATAATTTCATTGAAGTTAATGATTTTTAAAATAAAGTTTTAAGAAGGAATCATTGCAATTTTTCGTCAAACTGCATGTTTAACAGATATAATGAATACTACTGGTCTGTTGAAAATCTAAAAGAAAATCAATAGGTTAGAGTTTAAGTTTAAGTAACAAAATTATACATGAAATGATACAAAAGTATTGCGCCAAAACCTTATAAGGAAACAAGAACAATTCTTGTACGTCTAAAGTTCGATCTTTAACTGCGAAAATTAATTAATGAAGGTACAGAAAGGGTAGAAGATATATGTTAGTATATTTTGTAGTTACAGTTAGGTTTTTAGTAGATCTTAAATAGTTATTATAATTTAGATCTAAGTAAAACAGCATTAAGTTTATGTTGTAATTATTAAAAAAATATAATTTAATGTTAAATGATTACGTGTTTCGTCTTTATGTTAATGTTTAATTATTTTTATTATTTTTAAAAAATTGCCATATTTTAACTTCAACACGTCACAAAAAAGACTAGAGATGTACTGAGGAAAAGACTGCTGATTATGTAATTTAGAAACATCAGCAAAGTATGTTACATCATTGTTTTGATAAGGTCAAGGTATTTAAAAAAATTAAGTTGAAGATGGTTCCTCAAAGACAAGATGTTCGATTTTAAATTTGATTGAGAGGCAAAAGGTGCCAATGTTGGAGTGCCATTTATTTTTCATTCCCTTTGTAAATAACGCCAGGAAAAAATAAAATAAAATATATTCGGTTTTTTACAGATATTTTTGAAAGTACTTGGATTTTCTTAAATTTGTAAACGGCAATTAATCGAGCTTAAACATGTTACAAGTTAGAGATCCCCCAACTCTGAGATTCCTATACACTTAGTTGACTTTTTAAAGAAATAACTTTTTTCTACGTTTTCATTACATATTTTGTTTTTTTCTATTTTCTATTCTATTTTAAATTTTTAATTCCACTACTCAGCACTCAAATCACCATCAAAACATTCCATTGCATCTCATCTAACGCTTTGTATTTGTTCATTATTGTTAAGGAAAAAATATATATTGTAGGTACATGTTATAATCTCTCTCATGTTTTTTTAATTCTTTCACGTTGTATTAATAATTAATGAACAAATATAGACAACGTCGTAGATCATCATTAACCTACTACCTATAAAATAGTAAAGTAGACAATTAAATAATGTGAAGTATTTTTTTTTACTCTCATGCTTGTAACAAGGAAGGATTTGGTGGTAATTTGGAGGTAAAATGATTATATTTTTTGAAACTGAATAAAAATGTGTATTATTACACACGTATTTATGTTTTAGGATCTAACAAGGAAATGGGGAGACGTAAGACAACTTGTTCCCCAACGGGATGCCACGCTTCAAGCCGAACTCAGAAAACAACAAAGTATCCTTTTCTATTTATTGTTAGATGTATTTTGGGTCCCATATCCTCAATTGAATAAAAATATAACATTAACTTCTGCGCCTGTAATTTTATGTAAACTGGCCAAATTTTTTTAATGAGTTTTTTTGTTCTCTTCAGTATGAAATTAAAACATTATTTATAAAGTAAGAAATTCTATTTAATTATTTAAAAAAATCAAAATTTTAACGAAAGGACCCCGCACATATGTTTTTGGTATACTGTAAAATTTCATGTAGTTATTCTAGAACTTTTAGAGTAATTACATTTAGAAGCTTTGTTCGATATCTCGGGGCCATATTTGACCGTTTTTTATTTTTTTGTTTAGAAAAAAGTTACAGGTTATTTTCAAAAAATCCGTATTTTTTATATAAAAAAAAAACTAAAATTTCTAGGGTTCTTTTAATTATTGGAAATTCTAGGACTTTATTATCCCAGTTTCTCTATACCCTATACTTCTATAGAGGTTCTGCATTTTTTTGTTTAGAAAAAAGTTACAGGGTATTCTCAAAAAATGTGTATTTTTGAAATTAAAAAATTACAAATTTCCATGTACTCTTTTTATTAATGTGGAACTTTCGGGACTTTATTTTCCCAGTTCTCTGTACACAAAAGTATGATGGTTTCGTATTTTTTTGGTTTAGAAAAAAAATTACACAGTTACAAGTACAGTAGTATAAATGTCTACCCTATTTAACTTTAACAAAAAAATTGATATAATAGAAAAGTTGTAGCGATATAATAAGTATTTTTAACGTATATATTATATGTATACAGGGTGTCCCAAAAGGAGGCTGACAGACAGAAGTTGGTTTTTTTTAATGGAACACCCTATATTTGACATGATATTTCGATTGTAGTGGAAAAAACTAAGAATTTTGATATGACACACCATATGCCCAAATTCAATAATTATTATTTTTAAATTATTCATAATTCAAAAACAAAAAGTTGAGCATAGGTGTGGTATCAAAACTCTTAGTATCTCCAGTATAATTAAAATATCAAGTCAAATATGGAGTGTTCTATTTAAAAAAATGCAAATATTGTTTGTCAGCTTTTTTTGGGACACCCTGTATATATAAAATTATTAAATCCTAGAAGTTTTGAATTTAAATTTTTTTCTAAAATGTAAAGCCCTGTGTAGTCACCATGTACTTATCTTCTTTTCCTGAACCAAAAAATACGAAACCACAGAGCTGTGGTGTACAGAGGAATTGGGATAATAATGTGCCAAAAGTTCCACATTAATAAAAACAGCACATAGAAATTTTTAATTTTTGTAATTTCAAAAATACTGACTTTTTGAAAATACACTGTAAATTTTTTTCTAGACAAAAAAGTGCAAAGCCGCTATACTTCGGTGTACAGAAAAGCTGGGATAATAAAATCCCAGAATTTCCACAATAAATTAAAAAACTCCTAGAAATTACAATTGTTTTAATTTAACAAATACAGATTTTTTGAAAATACCTTGTAACTTTTGATCTAAATGAAATAATAAAAAACGGCCAAATACGACCCGGGTTATCGAACAAAGCTTCTAAGTGTGATTACCATGAAAGTTCTAGAATAACTATTGCAAGAGGTGCAGGGAGTTAAAATTTTTCATTTTTATATTATATTTTTCACACCCTGTATAACACAACAAAATATTTTTATCAAAGACCACTCCAGGTTATTAATTAAACAAATAATGGCCTTTCAGAATCATTTTAATTTTTAAAAATCGACTAAGGCGTTTCCGAGATACAGTCTCCTCAAAATGACGAAAACATTTGATGTGTCGACTAATTTTTTGATCGGTTTACATCATATAAAAAACATTATAGAAACAGTATGACACCACATTAGTTTTTTCAACATATTTAACGTATATTACTTCTTAAAATAAGAAAAAAGTTGTATATGAGCATATGTCTAAAAAAGCACTGTTCTCTAGATATATGGCAAATAATGTTTACAATGTAACACACCGTATATCGAAAACAGCATTTGCGGACCTATGTACGTTTATGTCTAAGTTTTTTTTTATTTTGTATGTACTATACTGTAAATATGTGGAAAAAAGTAACTTGGTGTCATCTTTGTTTTGCCATGTAATTTATATGGGATTTGATAAGTTTAACATCCTGTATCTCTTTAACTAGCCATAGGATTAAGTTCTGCCAATAATCTCTTAATTTCTTAATTCTTAATCAGTAGGTCGATATTAGGGATGGGCGTTTTATCGATAGTTATCGATAAGTGCCGCTAGGTATCCTATAATGTCGATAACATCAATAACTACGGATAAATATATTACAGATTTATAAAGGTGGGGACTTTTTTATTACTTATCGATATATTTGGAGCTCCCAAAGTGCCTTTGTGCCAAAAATCGATAGGTAGTAATGAACTATATCGATAAACGATAGGTAAATTCTATTATCGCCCATCTCTAGTCGAGATCTATTACATATAAAAAAATCAAGTGACGTATGTGGAGTCCTTTGTTTTTGTTTGTTTTAAATATTAATATTTATAAATAAATGTATAGATATATAGTCATGTACTCAGATGAAAATCATATAATTACAAAAGCCTGTTTTTAACCAAAACAAATTAATTTTATTATAAATATACAATTTTTTTTTAATAAAATACATTTTATTTTATATTTAAACAATTATTAGTAAT
Source organism: Kuschelorhynchus macadamiae (assembly GCA_030620095.1). Taxonomy (NCBI): domain Eukaryota; kingdom Metazoa; phylum Arthropoda; class Insecta; order Coleoptera; family Curculionidae; genus Kuschelorhynchus; species Kuschelorhynchus macadamiae. The sequence continues at coordinate 5,518 of JAUTXW010001663.1, read as the reverse complement.
GACCATTTTAAATAGAAAAATATATCTAAATAAAAATAAACAAAATTTTGTTTTTTTTAATGAATAATTCAATATAATTTCTTTATTTAATAAACAATTTTAATACTCATTTAAAGGAAATAGAAAAACTACATTTACAAAAATATAAAACACTTAATTTGGTCAGTTTGCAAAATAAACTTTGGACGTTTTAATTTTCAAATTGAATGCAGTTTTTCCATTCTATTATATACAAAGATGGATTGCTTTGATTTAAACCAGTTGATTTAAATAACTGGTTTTAATAGCGATTTAAGTCACTCGGATTTTTTGTCAGTGATTTATAACACGATGTCCTTATATTTAAAAAAATTGGAAAATTCGTCTTTATCTAGCACTTATCTCATCTCGTACATAATTCCGCCACGGACAGATAACAGTTTATGTAATAAGCATACAGTGCGGTTCTTCAATGTCCCCCACCTCTCTCCCACTTTTATTTTTTGAATCAGTGAATATAAAAACTTAAAATCTGGCGCATCTCAATGGCTACGGAAATACTCCTTTTTTGGATAAATTTTATATTAATATTCAAAATGGCGACTGGTCGCAATGTCGCAAAAAAAATTAAATAGGAACAGAAATGTCGGCGTGTCAAGTTTACCCCATAAATATTCGAGAAAAGTAAAAGCAAGCAAGGCTTACCTCTATGCCATTTGAAACATCTTATTGAATAGATTATTGTGTAAAATTTTTAGAACGTTACACGCATTAACAAAAAAATGGCGGCCTGTCAAAAATTTAACATTAAACATGTTGGTATAAGAGTTATATTTTTTAAAAAAATAAGGATGCTGCTTCCTTCAGTCCTAACAGATGACACCTATGCCGGTAGTGAATATGCATTATGGTTTGCAATGTTATCTTTCCCTGTGCCATTTGCATTAAACTTTAAATAGTGGACACCACGCAAAAACTCTCCAAAGTGTAAACCCAATCTTGGTTCAGTACAATAAATCTATAGAAGCACTAAAGGTCCAATAAAGAACTGATTACTTCATATATACACACTAAACAAACTCTTATTGTTGAAATACTGGAAGAAAATCCTGATGAATTTGACATGAAACCAGTTTTCCATCAGGATGGTGCGTCCCCGCATTTTAGCAGAAACGTAAGGTAATACTTGAACACTGCTTACACCGATTGTTCGATTGGTCGTCGAAGTCCAACCGAATGACTTGCTAGGTCACCCGACTTAATACACTTAGACTTTTTTATGGGGCTATACCTAGCCCAGTTAGACTCTATTTTGGAGTTACAACAAATAACTGCTGCCTGTCACGATATTGATGCCGGCACATTGTAAACATTTTCAGTACCTTCAGTAGAGAGGTAAGCCCTGCTTGCTTTTACTTTTTTTTCGGGGGGGACATCTCAAAGAGCCACACACAGTATTTAGTCACCAGAAGTATGGATATTTCTAAAATTTTCATCAAAATTCATTATCATTATGTATTTTTACATAGACTTCTAAATTTGAAGGGGACGAATTCTTAAAAAAAATTGTCAAAAATACATTTTTTTTCAGGAGTTAAAAAAATCCAGTCGTGATCCTACCAACGTTTTTTTTTTTATGAAAATTTACTGTAGATTGACTTAACTATATTTTCAATAGTTAAAGATTTTTTGACAATTTGCTTTTGGGTGGCATATTATTATAGGACCATGTTTTAGAAACAATAGCAATCTTTTTTACAGGCAACTTTTTTTTAGAGGAACGAATATGCTTGGTAAAGGTTTACTCTTAATTGAGTCACCAAGTATGCTTAGCCTCACAGTTTGAGTATTTTCCTTAATCGCCTTCAATAGACAACGAAATGCTCAGAAGACAGTTCGCCGAAAAGGCAAATGCTGTGGGACCATGGATCGAACGCCAACTCGACGCAGTTACTGCTATTGGAATGGGACTCCATGGTACATTGGAAGATCAATTGCATAGGCTGAAGGAATACGAGCAAGGAGTGTATGCCTACAAACCCCATATCGAAGAATTGGAAAAGATTCATCAAGCCGTACAGGAAAGCATGATATTTGAAAATAGGTAAGAGTTCGCAATAAAAGGATAATATTATTTATTACTTTACACCACAAATGGCTAAGAATGTTTATTTGTATAAAATATTTTAAAATGTAGATAAAATTAAACTTCATGTCCAACTTTTTTGTGTATTTCCACAGTTGGAGAACAAAAAATTGCACCCAGCAAAAAGAATACATTTGGCGTGTTGTTAAGGTTAATAAAATTATTTAAAATGCTTGTAATATAGTTTGATAACAGTCTATCTCGAAAATAATTTCTATATTTTCAGACTGGAATCAAATATAGATCATGTTGGTATATAGCCACTTAAAATGTAATTATCGTATCGTAAAGGCTACTAATTATACATGCTACAGTAATGTTTATATTTAAAAAATTAGTAATACTGTGCACCCTAGGATCTACAGGCCCAGCGCCAAGCTCCCAAGCATCACTTTTTATTTTTGGCTTCTTGTTTTATTGTTTTAATATAGATACCTTTTTTTAAATCCCTCAGAAAAAACTTTCATTAATATAAAAGCCCAGTTTTTTTACACGATACAGAGAATAGTGGAATAAAACAGTCCAGAAATTTTATTTATATGCATCGAGATACTACCAGCAAATTATAATTTGTAGAATTATATTTTATCGAGATTTCTACCATTTCAAGAACCGACAATATTTTTATAGAAAATATTGTAATTTAGATATTGTAATAACAAATATATACTTTCCTCTTTTACCTTTTACCAAGTTTCTGCATGAAATATTCACCATGAGGGCAATGTTATTACCTTCAATACCAGTATATTGATCTTACGTTTAGATGTTTATTAAATATCTTAAACACTTCTTTAATTTTATTTTCTAGGTACACACAGTATACAATGGAAACACTTCGAGTAGGATGGGAACAACTCTTGACATCAATTAACCGCAATATTAACGAAGTAGAAAATCAAATCCTGACCAGAGACTCTAAGGGTATTACTCAGGAACAACTCAACGAATTTAGGTCATCCTTTAATCACTTCGACAAGAATCGAACGGGTACGTAAATTTGACTTTAATTAAACGAATCAAAACTAGCATAACCACAGATCTAGTATTTACTGTTTTGTGTAATGTACTTGCTTTTTTTCAAACCGGCTTCCTTAGTATACTACCTAAGCTTGGTTTTTTGGGTTCAATGCTATTTAAAAAAAAGAACCATTTTATAATCTGTTGAATTTAAGAATTTATAATAATTATGTTTATACAGAGAGTTTCAAAAAAGATGGATAAGATTCCTTGGCATGAATAACTATACAACAACGGCTTCATTTATCAGATGTAGGGTGTTAGTATTTGTGATGTTTTTTCTCTGTATATTTTTAGCGGATTGCGGATTTCCTCGTAAAAGGAAAGTATTGTAATCCTGAAAAAATCAATCCCAGATTTTTTCAGATCTTCACGTCTCCGGTTCCCGACATCTAAAGACCTATGTTTATTCAGTTACGTCAGTCTGTCTGTATGTTTGTTCGCGGTATAGCTAAAAAACTATTTACCCGACTGAATTTAAATTTTGGTCATAAATTAAGGGTCATATGGGGATAACTTGGTAACATTTTGGTAAAAATCCAATTTGGCTAAACAAAATGGCGGCATAGTGAAATGTTAAAAAAAATATTATTAAAAACCACTTATCCAATTTAACTCAAATTTTGCACAAACATGAAGTATCATGTTGGAATGAACTGGTAACATTTTGTTACGAATCCAAGATGGCGGAAGAAAATAAGTTCCGGGTAAAGGAGATTTACCGATTTTGTTATTTTGTATAACAAATAAAAAAACTGTACAATGTATAATGAAAGAAAAAAGCCATTTTGGATCAATGTCTGTAGTTTGTCTTATTTCATGCCAAGGAATCCTCAGCTAAGCGATGGCACACGTTTTTCGAAATACCCTGTATTTTTAAATAAAATATTCAAATTAGTGCATAATATTACATTTTCTTGTTTGTGTACGGTTTAGGCAATACATTTCTGTTAGTTTTGATAACGAGTTTGTCTATTACCGCCAAATAAAACCAAGCTCGTTAAAAATTGATTATGACGAAGAGGATCAACTGATCTTTCAGTATTTGAAAAACCGAAAGTTTCTAAATCAAAACGTCTCGAAATATAAGAATTATGATACGAGCTACAATGAAGCTTAGACTTTTTCTTAGGACAGACAACTAATATTAATAAATTTCTTCTTGTCTTGTTTTTAAATAATATTGTTTTGTTTTAACACCATTCAGTATTTTGATCTCGTGAAGGGAACATGTCTGAAGATGCCTTATGCAACTGTAGTGGAAACCTCTGAAAGTAAATCCTATTTTACATGATCTAAACCCAGGAACTAGTTTTTAGGCGACTTCATTAATGTTAGTAGTTACATTATTTATGCTGTTGGAGCATTTTGGTTTTTTAACCGAAATTATTTTTTATTTTTCCGAAATTACAAAAATCAAAAATCAATTAATTTGCATAAATTAAATTTGCTGCTTGCGAGGATACATTTTCAAAGTTTTCGAATTTCAGGACGTCTCGCTCCAGATGAGTTCAAATCTTGCTTAGTTTCTCTTGGATATTCAATCGGCAAAGACAGACAAGGAGACATCGACTTCCAACGCATTTTGGCGGTAGTCGACCCTAACAGCACCGGTTATGTACACTTTGATGCATTCTTAGATTTCATGACAAGAGAAAGCACTGACACTGACACCGCTGAACAAGTCATCGATAGTTTCCGTATTCTTGCAGCTGATAAGGTGAGTGTATATTTACTTAAAATAATTATATTATAGATATATATGGGAAAAGAAAATGACTACACATATTGTTGCATGTAAAATTTTAAGCAAAAAACGGTAAATTGTAAATATTACAAAATTAAAAATTTTGTAGTATTGAATGACCCTTATTTCAGAACCAAAAGCTTTTATTTGTACTTACTTTTCTTAATATAAATACCTAATTATAATCGGTATATTTTGATCTTGTGCTACAGTGATATTCGTGTGCATTAGAAAAACAGTTGACATAAATCTGAGAACTGGATCACAAAACAACAGTCAAGTATTGGACCCTCGGAGAACATACATGTAACGATAGTGGAAACAGACTAATACATATATATCACAACAAGAAACTTAAAATAAGTAATGGTTTCTACAGATACAGAGACATACACACATTTAGATGGGCACAACCTACACGTAACCTAGAAACAATAATCGACTACGTTATCGTAAAAGGAGGTACACAATTAGAAGTAAATGATGTTAAAACTACGAGAGGCTCAAACTGTAACCTAGATCACCTTGTGGTTAAAAGAAAAATATCCTTATGTCTCAAACAAGGATCAACAAATCGAAGAACAGCTCGCAAGCAGCTATCAATGAAGAACTAGGAGATCTTGAGG